>SKCR01026683.1:0-149695 GCA_019454045.1 Zanthoxylum bungeanum | reverse complement strand
ATTAACTTGAGACTTGCATCGCTAATGCTTACGACAATCAATATACTTTGGTTGAGGTCGTCTAGGACTCTAACCGTTTCTGTGTACACGCCAATACTGGGTATATTGAGAATCGTAGAGTGTTGGGTGTGATGTCAAGACGGAAGTATCACTCCAAGTCATAGTGAGATGATGTCACACAGGATAAGGTATTAGTGCTCTTAATGATGCGCATCCAATCGTGATATTATGACTAGGTCATGAATATCCGATTATAGAGACTAGTTACCAGACATCCGACATGTGCTTCGGACGGGGCAGACACTTATCCACCCCAGCCCTAGCACGTGACTATCCAATACTGGACCGACATACGCAATCTTGGTATACTAACGCTTGATATAGATCTTAATATTCTTAGATGAATATGACCAGAGATTTTGGTAGACATCGTGCTTTGCTATGAGCCGACCTTGTCTCGTAAATCGGTAGAACGTAGTACTTGGTACGTGCGTGATTCGGATACTCCACGACCGTATTTACTACTGCCAACTTATCCGGGATCTCATGGGTCGCTTCCCGATAATCCACCGATGACGCATAACTCGCACTCTTAAATAATCTGGGATTATATAGAAGAGAGAGAAAATTTAATCTGGATTAATTACGGATATTTTTTCTAGGATAAAATATCGTCTAGAGAGAGATAACGATAATTTGGAATTAATCGGTAAATTAATATATTCGATATATTAAACGAAATTAGATTTCGACGCGGAATTGAAATTGGATTTTAATTCGGGCGAACGAATTAATTTAGAATTAATTCGTTAGCGACGTGAATAGTGAATTCGCTAGGCGTAATCATTTAATTACGACGCGGAAACGAAAAATCGCTAATTGGGAATTAGCGAACCCGAGCCCGAGTGTGATTACGAGCGCAGTCGTATTTCGAATTCGAGTGCGGCAACGCAAGTCACATCAAGCGTCAAATCATTCGTCATATCAAAGCGTCAAATCAAATGTCACTTTGAGTGATGTGACAACTTGTCACTTGATTGAATGAAAGATGTGACTTTGATGTAGTTGGTAGTGGTTGGAAAAGGCTTTTAAAAGTTGATGGTAATATATTGTTACATATATTACTTTGACTTTTGAAAAGTGTATATCATATATTTAATTTAGAAATTATATATAAGATATACCAAACCATTTTTTTTTACAACTAATATACAACTCTCTCTCTCTCCCATTTCTCTCTTCATGTCACGTCCAAATGGGCAAATAGCTTACTGGTTTTAACCAGTAAAACGTGAGCAGTGGGGAAGCTTGGAGTGGGAGTTTGTGGCAAAATCTCAAGTGCTAGCACACTTACGGAACATGCGAAGGTGGTAGGGGGTTTACCCATGAGCCGGGATCCGTTCGACGAAGCTTGGAGCTCCGTTTCGCAGCTCAAAAACAGAAGACGGAAGGCAGTGAACTGCACAACCAGTGAGCAGTCCACGCCCAATGCAGTGAGGTTTTTGAAATTTTATTGCTTGCCGCGTCCCTCAACCGATCGATGTGAGTATTCCTCTACCTCCATTGATGTGTTCACACATGATTTTCATTGCTTGTTTGATCTTGGGACCTAGAATAAACCTAACAGGTCTATCTAGAGCGAAGCTGTTTTCCATACCATCGGTAAAACACAACCTCATACTACACTTGCATGAGTATCATATACCTAAATATATGAGAACTATGCCGTTATGCTCCCACAACGCGCACAAGTGTAATACAGTCTATTCCGCATTATCGATGTCCAATCTCGATAATACTACGACTATGGATATTTAATGATTAAACCTTTATGAATGATACTGTCTCATATATCTCAATCCGGAACTAATCATATGGACCTTCTATCATTTATACATCTTGTAATCTAATTACAAATGATAGAATAGCAATTTCATTTGTCACATAGTTAATTTGTACAACAACACCATGATCTGTACAAATAGTGATGATATGGGCCATAACTGTCCAACAATCTCCCACTTGGCCTATAGCCAATCACTCAAGTGTCCTACACCCGAACTATGTACGGTTCGCTCAAATTTCTGCTGAGGAAATGCTTTCGTCAGTGGATTTGCATGATTATCATCTGATGTGATTATTCGATCATCACATCACCACGATGTATGATCCGAATGAATCAGATGAATACTAAATTGGTAGCCAATTTGCACGCGAAAAACCCTCAACAAATATCATGCGTTTTTCCTTCCATTGAGTGATTCTTACTCAAGATCCGAGATTGGCATGGGTTGTTGGCCAAAGTCAAGCCCCTGTCCGTCGAAGATGTGTTTGAATCACGAAGCTTTGTTCCATATTGGTGTCTTGTCCAAGTTGTGGTTTGTTGGCCAAAGTCAAGACCATTCTTGTCCATCGACATTGATTACGAAGCTTCCATGGTCAATGGGTCCGCGCTTGACTGGGATCATTAGGTTTGTTGTGCCAAAGCCAAGGCCTAGTTGATTCAGAGGAAAAAGGTTAGGGTATATATTGGATATATAGGCATATATGAGATATATGTTTCGGACTTGGATGTCCACCTACTGGATCTAGGAGTTGGATGATATCCAATTGATCTTCGAGATCTACCTAGTTAATTATCATACAATTTGTTGGCCAAAGTCAAGATTGTGTGATATTTAACGGGATCCTAGCCCACTAGGAAACACGGTTTCCCGAGTACTCGACAGAGGGTTAGAGACTTGCCAAAAAAATAGTGGGAGGCAAGAATTGAATTTGCAATATTCGTTCAATTACTCGCCATACGCGCTCAAACAAATATCATTCGTCGTAATATTAAATGTTAGTTGGACTAATATTTAAATTGTTGTTTTTAATTAACAGTTGGACTGTATTTTATTTGATTATATAATTGGATTATAGTAATCAATATATTTTAATTAATTATTTCAATTTACAGTTGATTTTATAGTTAGACTATAGTAATCAATGTAATTGAGGTTAATTAATTTAGACTATATTTGATTATATAGTTGGACTATTATAATCATTATAATATATAGTACCACATATCGTTGATTAAATAGTTGGACTATTAGAATCAAGATTAAAATTGAAAGATTGGACATTTAAATATAATCTTGGATTAAAATATTTAAATGGTTTAATTTTCAAATTGGGAATTAAATTTCAGGATAGTCCTGGAAATAAATAATAAGTTATTCTATTTGATAAAATAACCTATTATGCCTAAGCCCAGAATCAAGCAAATAAGTAGAGCATAATCTTTGGAAGACTTATGTGATGACTTCAGTGCTTAATTCATAATACTTGACATAAATCTATGTTTAGATTTAAGAAGTATTAAAATTGCAATTAATAATTCTTGGAGAATAAATGACTAATCTCAAGGAGATAAAGTCAAACTTTGCAATTAAGCTAGTAGCACAAGGCGCACCTTACTTCAATATTCTAGAAACCCAAGGCTTGGCCAGAGGCTTCTGAAATATTGGAAAGGGCAAAGACAAAATCATTATGATCTTCTGGGAAGATAAAGGACATATCCCAAAGTGACTGTCGTTTGGATATGGCAGACACGAAGGAATTAAAGAAAGGGCGAGGCTCTGACTTTAAAAATTATTTGTCAAAGTTATGTTCACTACTAGTATTAAAATTAGATTTTAAATACTTAGTGTGGTACATAAAATATATGTATTGATGTTCAGAATCCGCTATGAGCTGGATACTGACTTCAAGCTGAGATTGCTTTACGAATCGGAAACGGGACGAAAGTCACTGTTTCGACTGTAGATACCTAAGTTTAGGAACTACCCTTCGGGTGTGTACTTAAATTAGGAACTGTTATAATGTAACTAGTTGGACTAGTAACATTATCTCTATATCAGTGTTTAATCCGTTGCGGATAAACCTTTATATTCTAGAACACTAAGTGTTTCATTATATAAAGATGATACTGAGATAAACACATTAGATGTGAGAAACAGTATTTATATTTTGAATATAATTAAAATCTCAAACATATAAAATGACAAATAAATAGCTCAAATTGATTTGATCAATAGAGATTTATTTGTGGCATTGTCGTCTGGGACACAATTAAATAAGACTCGTATATCCACACTTTTGAAGAGTGGGTACTAGGACTGTTTTGACTAATCAAATAAAGTCTACGAATCTAGTTTATTAGGTAAAGCACCTAAAACACTATTTACTTGGTAATAGTGAAAAAGCCACCGATCTGTTAGCCCTATTCATTGTGAAGATAGTGGGCTCATATCTAGCTAGGATAGATGTGAACATGAATATTTCGTGACCTTAGCGGATGTGGCATCACGTTATGGTTATGTGTTTCTTTTGAAGAACACAAATCGGAAACTTTTAGAGTTTCGACACGAAGTAAACAAACAGATCGGCTATAGTATTATACCGTCACGGTAAGACTGTAATGAAAATACTTAAGCATTAAGTTTCATACATACATGAAAGAGTGTGGTATTCTTTCAGATGAGGACTCCTCCCGAGACGTCAGTTTGACGGTGTGTGATGTCCGAAAAACGTCTGAATTTTGTTGGACAAGATAAGGTTAAATTATGAGTCGCTCTGAGCTATCATTTCCTTCAACAGGATTTGTTAACAGTGCAAAACGTATTTAGAATAAGGTTCCATGAAAATCTGTTTGACAGATGTCATATAGGATATGGACAGGGAGAGAAAACAGGGTTTCACACTCCTGAAAATTGGGTATGCCAGGCATAACGTTTGGATGATACCAAACTAGAACCAAATTGGATAAGTGCCAATGTTGGTTGTCCTAAGGAAACCATAAGTATAGTACTTATAAATCTCACATGAGAACAATATAATTGTTGCTCACCATGCGGTTTTTCCTAAGAGGAATACCGATATGCAGTGGTCAGTGGGAGGACAGTAAAACTCGATGAAAATCGGGGTAATACTGTTCAAGGCACGAAGTCCGTAATGGAACATAAATAGTTCATCAAGGATGAAACTAAACCATTAATCTTCGAATACACAAGAACCGCGTAGATAGGAGAGAATCAGAAAACAACCTGGGTATGGGTTTCTGATGTCAACTCATAATGATGTCAATCTTATTGAGGAAGACAACCGACTACGTTTGAGGAAGTGATACAAGGTATCGACTCCATTTATGGCAAAGTGCCATGAGTCCTAAATGGATTCCATGTATACAACTATGTTTGGACACTAGTTGATGTACCACAAGACATTATGCCTATTGGTACATTAAACGTCTTCAAGGAAGACATACATGGATGGCAACATACCAACGTACAAAGCTAGGCTTGTGACGGAAATGTATCGTTATCAACATTGTGTTAATAACGGTTCAACCTTTTACCGTTGCCACTGTAAATCCATTTGGATAATGTGTGCTGAAGCTGTACATTTCATTTATGAAATGTGTCAGTTGTAGATCAAAATCGCTTTCCTGAAAAGGAAACCTTTTGGAGGATGTTTACAACATCCTGACGATTTTGTATAACCAACAAACGAGGTTTGCAGGGTATTCGATCCATGTTTGGATTGAAGCAAGCATAAGGTTCTTGGAACTGACGTTTTGAAATAATCATAATGGTTCATGATTTGACTCAAAACGAAATAATTCTTGTGTATATAAGGAGGTTAGTGGGAGAGAGCACTGACAGTTAAATTCCCATATAGCAATTGGTGAAAGCTTGGCTTTCATAGATATTCTTTCAATAGAAATTCTCCGTAGAATTCTGGGGAGTAACAACCTTTATTCAAGGAATAAAGATCTACTCTGGGATAGATTTGGAGTTGTTAACACTCTCTGGAAATATACATTTAAATGTACTTATATGGTGTCTCATACGCTTTGAGCATATGGAGTCACAAACAGGACAATCCAAGTGATAGTCACTGGATTGAAGTTAAGAACATCTGTTAGTATCTCAGAGAACTAAAGATGCTTGTCATAAACTATGGAGAAGGAGAACTTGAGTGATTGGATCACCGCTGCAAGTTTCCAAACAATTAAATACTACGGTACTATAAAGTTTGAATAACGGGACAGTGAGCTGGAAATCTTCCAAGCAAGATAACCGTTGCCGAATAAACAACAAATGCGGATTATTGCTACAGCTGAGGCAGAAATAGAAGCCATTTGGGTCGAAAATAAATCTAATTAGATTAGATATAGTTCTGTTAGCAGCTGAGCTAGGCGTCAGCATAAGGCTAAAGAATTAAAGGTCTCATCGACGATCCAGATATATACTTCTATATTCATCTGATTTGTTCGGATCATACATCGTGGCGATGTGATGATCGTATAAATCGCGTCAGACGATAATCATACAAATCCGTTGACGAAAACCTTTTCTCAGCAATTTGAGCGAACCGTACATAGTTCGGGGTGTTAGACACTCGAGTGACTGGCTATGTGCCAAGTGGGAGATTGTTGGATAATATGACCCATAGCGTCACTATTTGTACAGATCATGGTGTTGTTGTACAAATAACTATGTGACAAAGGAGATTGCACTCTTATCATTTGTGATTAGATCACCTTAGATGTATAAATGATGAGAGGTCCCTATGATTTGTTCCTGGACGGAGAATGATATGAGACAGTATCAGTCCACGTAGGATAAATCATTAAACATCCCTAGCCGGAGTATTATCGAGACAGGACATCGATAATGCGGAATAGGCTAGTATTGCACTTGTGCGCGTTGTGAGGGCACAACGGTCATAGTTCTCATATATTTAAGTATTGGATACTTATGCAAGTGCGATAGGAGGTTGTGTTTCAACGATGGTACGGAAACAGCTTCGCTCTGGATAGACCCTCGGAATCCCATTGGTATTATGACTATGTGTCTATGGGAGTCCGACATCAAGGTAGGTGTATTTGTCCTAATGCTTACGACAATCAATATAATTTGGTTGAGGTCGTCTAGGACTCTAACCGGTTCTGTGTACGCCAATACTGGGTATATTGAGAATCGTAGAGTGCTGGGTGTGATGTCAAGACGGAAGTATCACTCCAGTCATAGTGGAGATGATGTCACGCAGGATACGGTATTAGTGCTCTTAAGTGATGCGCATCCAATCGTGATATTATGACTAGGTCATGAATATCCGATTATAGAGACTAGTTACCAGACATCCGACATGTGCTTCGGACGGGGCAGACACTTATCCAGCCCCAGCCCTAGCACGTGACTATCCGATACTGGACCGACATATACGCATACTTGGTGTACTACGCTTGATATAGATCTTAATATTCTTAGATGATATGACCGGAGATTTTGGTAGACATCGTGCTTTGCTAGGAGCCGACCTTGTCTCGTAAATCGGTAGAACGTAGTACTCGGTACGTGCGTGATTCGGATACTTCCGACGACCGTATTTACTGCCAACTTATCCGGGGATCTCATGGGTCGCTTCCCGATAATCCACCGATAACGCATAACTCGCACTCTTAAATAATCTGGGATTATATAGAAGAGAGAGAAAATTAATCTAGGATTAATTACGGAGATATTTTATCTAGGATAAAATATCGTCTAGAGAGAGATAACGATTAATTTGGAATAATCGGTAAATTAATATATTCGATATATTAAACGAAATTAGATTTCGACGCGGAATTGAAATTGGATTTTAATTCGGGCGAACGAATTAATTTAGAATTAATTCGTTAGCGACGTGAATAGTGAATTCGCTAGGCGTAATCATTTAATTACGACGCGACGGAAAAATCGCTAATTGGAATTAGCGAACCCGAGCCCGAGTGTGATTGGAGCGCATTCGTTTTCGAATTCGAGTGCGGCAACGCAAGTCATATCAAGCGTCAAATCATTCGTCACATCAAGCGTCAAATCAATGTCACTTTGAGTGATGTGACAACTTGTCACTTGATTGATGAAAGATGTGACTTTGATGTAGTTGGTAGTGGTTGTAAAAGGCTTTTAAAAGTTAGGGTAATATTGTTACATATATTACTTTGACTTTTGAAAAGTTATATCGTATAATTAATTTTAGAAATTATATATAATATATCCAAACCATTTTTTTTACAAACTAATATACAACCTCTCTCTCTCCCATTTCTCTCTTCATGTTCACGCCAAATGGGCAAATAGCTTACTGGTTTTAACCAGTAAAAACGTGAGCAGTGGGGAAGCTTGGAGTGGATTTTTGTGGCAAAATCTCAAGTGCTAGCACACTTACGAACATGCGAAGGTGGTAGGGAGGTTCACCCAAGCCGGGATTCGTTCGACGAAGCTTGGAGCTCCGTTTCGCAGCTCAAAAACAGAAGACGGAAGGCAGTGAACTGCACAACCAGTGAGCAGTCCACACCCAAATGCAGTGAGTTTTTGAAATTTTGTTGCTTGTTCGCGTCTCTCACCGATCGATGTGAGTATTCCGCTAAACCCTCCATTGATGTGTTCACACATGATTTTCATTGCTTGTTTGATCTTGGACCTAGAATAAACCTAACAGGTCTATCTAGGAGCGAAGCGGTTTTCCATACCATCGGTAAAACACAACCTCATACTACACTTGCATGAGTATCATATACCTAAATATATGAGACTATGGCCGTTATGCTCCCACAACGCTCACAAGTGTAATACTAGTGTTGGATAATATGACCCATAGCGTCACTATTTGTACAGATCATAGTGTTGTTGTACAAATTAACTATGTGACAAGGAAATTGCACTCTCATCATTTTGATTAGATCACCATAGATATATAAATGAAGAGAGTCCCTATGATTAGTTCCTGGATTGAGAATGATATGAGACAGTATCAGTCCCCGAAGGATTAATTCATTAAATATCCCTAGCCCGAGTATTATCGAGACTGGACATCGATAATGCGGAATAGGCTAGTATTGCACTTGTTGCGTTGTGAGGGCACAATGACATAGTTCTCATATATATAAGTATTGGATGCTTATGCAAGTGCGATAGGAGGTTGTGTTTCGCCGATGTACGGGGAAACAGCTTCGCTCTGGATAGACCCCTCGGAATCCCATTGGTATTATGACTATGTGTCTATGGGAGGCCGAATCAAGGTAGGTGTGTATAGTCTTAACCTGAGACTTACATCGCTAATGCTTACGACAATCAATATACTTTAGTTGAGGTCGTCTAGGACTCTAACCGGTTCTGTGTACGCCAATGCTGGGTATATTGAGAATCGTAGTGCATTGGATGTGATGTCAAGACGGAAGTATCACTCCAGTCATAGTGGAGATGATGTCACGCAGGATACGGTATTAGTGCTCTTAAGTGCTGCTGCGCGGCCATTGGATATTATGACAAGGTCAATGTATATCCGATTATAGAGACTAGTTACCAGACATCCGACATGTGCTTCGTACGGGGCAGACACTTATCCAGCCCCAGGCCTAGCACGTGACTATCTGATACTGGGCCGATATACACAATACAATCGTATACTACGCTTGATACAGATCTTAATATTCTTAGATGGATATCCCGGAGATTGGGTAGACTTGGTGCTGTTAGGAGTCGACCTTTCTCGTAAATCGGTAGAACGTAGTACTTGGTACGTACGTGATTCGGATACTGCGACGACCGTATTTACTGCCAACTTATCCGGAGATCTCATGGGTCGCTTCCGATAATCCACCGATGACGCACACACTCGCACTCTTGAAAAATCTGGGATTATATAGAAGAGAGAGAAAATTAATCTAGGATTAATTAACGGAGATATTTTATCTAGGATAAAATATCATCTAGAGAGAGATAATGATTAATTTGGAATTAATCGGTAAATTAATATATTCGATATATTAAACGAAATTAGATTTCGACGCGGAATTAAAATTAGATTTTAATTCGGGCGAACGAATTAATTTAGAATTAATTCGTTAGCGACGTGAATAGTGAATTCGCTAGGCGTAATCATCTAATTACGACGCGACGGAAAAATCGTTAATTTAGAATTAGCGAACCGAGCCCGATGTGATTGCGAGCGCATTCGTATTTCGAATTCGAGTGCGGCAACGCAAGTCGCATCAAGCGTCAAATCATTCGTCACATCAAGCATCAAATCAAATGTCACTTGAGTGATGTGATTGATTGATGTGATTGATTGATTGATTGAAAGACAACTTATGACACTTTGAGTGATGTAAGTTGTTGGAATAGTAATAGTTGATGGGTATTGGTGTAATAGTGACTAGCTAATAACTTTTACCATTTTATTTATTTGATAAATGTTTTTGGTAATTGTTTTTAGCATATTTTCTAGGAAAATATATAAGACATTTTTAAGTAAATGTTTACCAAGTCTTTACACATTTTTCACATCTCTATCTCTCTCATTTTCTCCTCTTCTCCTCACGCCCAAAATGGAAGATTGCTCACTGGTTTTGAACCAGAAATGGCGTGAGCTTTAGGGAAGCAAGAGTTGGGTTTTCATGGTGAGAAATCCAAGTGCTAGCACACTACGAGTCTTGCGAAGGTGGTAGGGAGGTTCGACCATGAGCCGGGATCCGTCGGACGAAGCTAGGAGCTCCGTTTCGCATCTCAAATTTCTGTTTTTGGAGACAGTGGACTGCTGCTGTTGGGCGTCCTTGGCAGTGCGTTTTTGGCCTTTGTTCGTCTCCAAATCGACTCAACCGATCGATGTGAGTATTCCGCTACCTCCGTTGGTGTATTCACGCATATTTTCATAGCTTGTATGATCTTGGGACCTAGATTTAAACCAACAACTAGTCTATTCCGCATTATCGATGTCCAATCTCGATAATACTACGACTATGGATATTTAATGATTAAACCTTTATGAATTGATACTGTCTCATATCATCTCAATCCGGAACTAATCATATGGACCTTCTATCATTTATACATCTTGGTAATCTAATTACAAATGATAGAAGAGTAATTTCATTTGTCACATAGTTAATTTGTACAACAACACCATGATCTGTACAAATAGTGATGATATGGGCCATGACTGTCCAACAATCTCCCACTTGGCCTATAGCCAATCACTCAAGTGTCCTACACCCGAACTATGTACGGTTCGCTCAAATTTCTGCTGAGAAATGCTTTCGTCAGTGGATTTGCATGATTATCATCTGATGTGATTTATTCGATCATCACATCACCACGATGTATGATCCGAATGATCAGATGAATATTTGAAGTATATATCTGGATCGTTGATGAGACCATTAATTCTTTAGCCTGCGCTGTAGCCTAGCTCAGCTGCTAACAAAATTATATCTAATCTAATTAGATTATTATCAATCCAGAAGGCTTCTATTGCTGCCTCAGTTGCAGCAATAATCCACTTGTGTTGTTTATTCAGTAAGAGTATCTTGCTTGGAAGATTTCCAGCTCACTTTTCCGTTATTCAAACTTTATAGTACCGTTCTTACGACTTACAGTCGTTTTATCGGTTTGGAAACTTGTAGCAGTGATCCCAGTCACTTCAAGTTCTCCTTCTCCATAGTATAAGAAAGCATCCTTAGTTCCTCTAAGATACTCAAGGATGTTCTTAACATCAATCCAATGACTATCACTTGGATTGGCCCGATTGTGACTCCATATGCTCAAAGCATATAAGATATCAGGTCGCATACATTTATTTCAATGTACGAGTTCTCGGAGAGTACTAACAACTTTAAATCTATCCCAATAGATCTTTATTCATAGAATAAAGGTTGTCTCTCCCAAGAATTCTACGGAGAATTTTTCATGAAAGCCAAGCTTTCACCGATTGTATTATGGGAATATCATTTCCAAGAAATGACATGTCTCATTACTTAGTACATTCATTGTCAGTGCGCTCCCACTAACCTCCTTATATATATAAGAATCATATTCATTTTGAATTAAATCATACACCATTATGATTACATCAAAATGATAATTCCAAGAACATTATGCTTGCTTTAATCCATCCATGGATCAAATAACCTGCAAACCTTGTTTGCTAGTTATGGTATGACAAAACCGTCAGGATGTTATAAACATCCTCAAAAAAGGTTTCCGTTAAGGAAAGCGATTTTGACATTCAGCTGTCATATTTCATAAATCAAACATGCAGCATCAGCAAGCATTATCCAAATGGATTTAACAATGGCAATTTGTAATCGACACAATGTTGATAACGATACCTTTTTCGCTACAAGCCTAGCTTAGTACGTTGGTATGTTGCCTTCCTTGTATGTCTTCCTTGAAGACTTATATAGTACCAATAGGCACAATGCCTTGCGGTACAACAACCAGTGTCCAAACTTGGTTGGTATACATGGAATCCATTTCGGTCTTCATGGCACTTTTCCATAATAGGGAGTCGATACCTTGTATCACTTCCTCATACGTAGTCAGTTCGTATTCCTCAATAAGATTGACATATTTATGAGGTGAGATCAGAAACCCATACCTCCCATGTTATTTTCTGACTCTCTCCGACTTACGCGGTTCTTGTGTATTCGAAGATTATTGGTATAGTTTCATCCTTGATGAACTATTTATGTTCCATTAAGGAATCGGTGCCTGGAATAGTATTACTCCGATTTTCATCGAGTTTTACTTCCTCCCACTTACCATTGCATATAGGTATTCCTCTTAGGAAAACCGCATGGCGAGCAACAATTACATTGTTCTTTAGTGAGTTGTATAAGTACTATACTTTGGTTTCCTTAGGATAACCTACAACTTAGGCACTTATCCGATTTGGGTTCTAGTTTGGTATCATCCAAACATATGCCCAACATTCCCAAATCTTCAGGATTGAGAAAAACCTAGTTTCTTTCCTGTTCATATCTAATATGAGATCTATCAAACAGATTTTTATGGAACCTTATTTTAAATAAGTTCTACATTGTTAATGCGTATCCGTTGAAGGAAATGGTAGCTCAGAGCGACTCATGATTAACCTTATAATGTATAACAAAATTCGATTTCTCTGTTCAGACACACCTTCAATTTGACGTGTTCCGTGAGGAGTCCTCATTGAAAGAATACTATACTCTTTCAAGTATTTTAGAAACTTATTGCTCAAGTATTTTCATCATGGTCTAATCGTGGCGGTTTAATACTTTAGCCGGCCTGTCTGTCTACTTCGTGTCGAAACTGTAAGAGTTTCTGATTCGTGTTTCACAAGAAACACATAACATAATGCGATGCCACATCCGTAAAGGTCACGAAACGTTCATATCCACCTCTAGCCTAGGTATATATGGTCCCACTTACGTCATTATGAACGAGGGCTAACAGATCGGTGGCATTTGTACTTTTACCAAGTAAAAAGGTGTTTTAGGCACTTTGCCCAATAAACTAGATTCGTAGACATTATTTGAATAGAATCAAATCTGTCCTAGTACCCACTCTCCGAAAGTGTGGATATACGAGTCTTTTTTAATTGTGTCCCAGACAACAATGCCATAAATAAGTTTCAACTGATTAAATCAGTTTGAGCTATTTGTTTGTCATGTTATACGTTTGAGATTTATTTATATTCAAAATATAAATACTGTTATTCACATCTAATGTCTTTATCTCAATATCATCTTTATATAATGAAACACTTTAGTGTTCTAGAATATAAAGGTATACCCGCAACGAGTTATACTCTGATATAGAGATATAATGTTTCTAGTCAAACTAGGTACATTTTAACAGTTTCGTAATTTAAGTACACACCCGAAGGGTAGTTCCTAAACTTAGGTTTCTACGGTGAAAAAGCGACTCTCGTCCCTTTTCCGATTCGTAGATAAATCTAACTGAAGTCAGTATCCTGCTTATCAACAGATTCTGCACAACAGTACATATTTATGTACCACATCCAGTATCTAAAATCCAATTTTAATACTAGTTGCGAACATCTTTGTGACAAACATATTTGAAGTCGGAGCCTTGCACCGTCTTCCCTTCTTTCATGTCTGCCTTGTCATACGGCAGTCACGCTTCCGTGTCCCCCGTTTGCCACAATTTAGGCAGACATCTTGGATATGTCCTTTGTCTTCCTAGAAGATTATAATGACTTTGCCTTTGCCCCTTTTTCTACACCCCAGAAGCCTTTGGCCAAGCCTTGGCCTTCTAGAATATCGAAGTAAGATGCGCCTTGCGCTTCTTGCCTTATTGCAAACTTTGGCTTTGTCGCCTTGAGTATAGCCATTAACTCTCCAAGAGTTTTCTATTGCAATTTAGTACTTTTAAGATCTAAGGATAGATCTATGAAGATCCTTCAATTTCAATATCATACTATAAGGATCTAATCCTTAGTTCTGACTAAGAAATTAAGGAGTCTATTTGGCAAGCATAATGGATTAAGCACTAAAGTTATCATTACATGAATATTCCAAATATCATGTTCTACTATTTGCTCAACTCCGGGCTTAGGCTCGAGACGTCACTATATCAAATAAAGTAACTTCTCATTTTTCAGGACTATCCTGAAGTTTTTATTCCCAATTTGAAAATTAAAGCCGTTTAAATACATTTTCACCCAGGATTATGTTTTAAACACTAATCTTTCAATTATCTTGATTCTAATAGTCCAACTATTTAATCAACGATTTAGGTGCTATTATTATAATGATTACTATAGTCTAACTATATAATCAACTATAATTTCATTGGTTTAATTCAATTATTTGATTACTAAATCCAATTATAAAATCAACTATTAATTGAAATTCGTTAATTCAAATATATTGATTATTATAATCCAATTATATAATCAACTATAAATGAAATAGTTTAATACAGTCCAACTGTTAAATTTAAAACAACATTAAATATTAGTCCAACTAATATATTAATTTATTTGATGAAATATTTGAAATAAGCGTGTATGGCAAGTAACTAAACGAATATTGCAAATTTAATACTTGCCTCCCACTATTTTTCGGTGAGCCTCTAACCCTCTGTGGAGTACTCGAGAAACCTTGTTTCCTAGTGGGCTAGGATCCCGTTAAATAACACACAATCTTGACTTTGGCCAACAAATTGTATGATAATTAACTAGGTAGATCTCTAAGATCAATTGGATCCCATCCAATTCCTAGATCCAGTAGGTGGACATCCAAGTCCGAAACATATATCTTATATATGCCATATATCCAATATATACCTAACCTTTTTCCTCTGAATCAACTAAGCCTTGGCTTTGGCACAACAAACTTAGTGATCACAGTTAAGCGGAACCCATTGACCTTGGAAAGCTTCGTAATCAATGTCGATGGACAAGAAATGATCTTGACTTTGGCCAAAAAATCACAACTTGGACAAGACACCAATATGAAACAAAGCCTTCATGATTCAAACACATCCGCGATGGACAAAGGTCTTGACTTTGGCCAACAAACCAATGCCATTCTTGGATCTTGAGTAAGAATCACTCAATGGAAGGAAAAACGCTTAATATGATGTTGAGGGTTTTTCGCGTGCAATTGGCAACCAATTATTATCTTTGTTAAGGTCTCATCATCATACACCCTTAAACATGCATTCTAAACACATAATAAGGCGCATATAATAAATAATAATGATATGCGGATGGATATTTAACACATTGTTCCTAGAACAAATCTCTCAATTTCCTCTCTCCCGCTAGCACAGTATTACTTCTACCCAATTACATAACACTTCTAAAGAAACCTTATTTACATTGAGGGGAATAGGTGAAAGAGAAATACACAGAGTAAGGAGGTAATAGGCTGGACACGCAGGTCCAATTAATAAATTCTAAATTTATTACAACAATTTCCAAAATTGCCCTCACCCATCTAATATCCATCCGATATACATTATTCATACATCGCAACCATGTATTCACACAAGCATGTTTTCAATCAATCTAATCCAATTAATTAATCTGAATATCAATGACCATCCAATGTTCAAACAACGATTGGATTTTGAGCGAGTCAAACTCGTTTTGCGAATAATTACTCAAAGTACGAATTCTTGAATTAAATTAAACTACAACATTAAATCCAATTTAATTTACATTTAATACTAATTCATTTATTTAATTCTAAATTAAATATTTACACTCTTAATGTACCTTTACGACTTAGATTCCAAATCTAATCGTTACGGGTCTCAAAGCCCGATTAACATCCAATGTCAATTTAATTTAAATGTCCAATGGGCTTATAATTAATTTCTAAGGCATGGACTTTTGGTCAATATGGGTCAAACCCAAATACCAAAGCCCATTTAAGGAATCACCCTTATTTGCCAATAAACCAATTTAGGCCTATTAGGCCCAATTAAATTAAAGGTCCATTAAGTCATAATTGGACTTTATGGATATGATTTTGGGCCCAATTGGATCCAACAAATTTAGCCTAAACCAATCTTGGTACAACCAAGCCCATTAAGCCCAATTACAACTTTAAAACCCAATTTCCAAAATAGGCCCAATTAATTAAATTACCAAATTCCAAATTTCATAACTTAATTAACCTAAGTGTATAGCCATAATTAGTTACCCAAATTAACATTTCCAAAACACCAATTTGTACAATTAGTTGTGCCCATTATCATCAACTATGTCCAACACATTGAATCAAAAAATCAAGTCATTTTCATGCTTCCAAGTCACGGAATAGTAGGGTTTTCATGTCCGATTCCGATTTCAATCCAATTGAATCCTAAATCAACATTCCCAAATGATTCAACTCATCCAATGAATCAAAAAACAAAATAATCATGGAATTAAGGTTCATCAAGTTTGGGCCAAGCCTACTTTTTGGGCAAAAATGATCCAATCAAATTTTCATGAAATTGATCATATCCAACTTCAATTAAACATCATTCAAGCATACTCAATCAAATAATTTCATCAAATCATGCTCAAATTAATTTTACCCAATTTTAACCCTAATCATGCTTGATGCTCAAAATGGCTCTGATACCATTGTTGGGTTCCTATTAGGTTCCAAGGATCAATTCAAGCAATGAAACAACATGTGAATACTCGTAAAAGTATGTCGGAATCATACTTACAATGATCGGTTGAGCGATGCGTTGAACAACAAAAAACTCTTCAAGCTTTGAGTCCATATTATTCTCGGCATTTACTGGTTTTTGTGCTCCAAAAATCGGCTATGGATCTCCATCAAGCTCCAAGCTTGTGATGTGTATTCCAAGCCCACGGGTGCGGTTCCCTATCACCTTCGCAAGACTCCTAAAGTGTGCTAGCACTCCGAAATTTTGCCGTAAAACTTCCTAAGCTTCTCCTACATTTCACGGCAAAACCAGAAATTTTGAGGAAGAAGATGGCCCAAGGCCGAGAGGTAGGGGTGAAGAAAGAGAGAAGAAAATATGTTTTTGGTGTTAGGTTAATTGATTTCCAAAATCAATTAAAACATATACCACTTTTCATTTTCAAAAAAGTCAAAGCAATAATGCCAACCTACTCTATCAACTATTCACATCACTCATGACAAGTTGTCAAATCACTCAAAGTGACTAGACATCAAATCAGTCGATTGACTAGTGATTTAACGCTTGATGTGACTTGTGGGCCGTACTTAAATTCGCAATGCGAGTGTGCCCGCAAACACTCCCGGGCTCGGGTTCGTTAATTCCAAATTAACAAATTTTCCATTGCGACGTAATTAAATAATTATGCCTAGCAAAATCATATTCACGTCGATAGAGAATTAATTATAAATTAACTCGTTTGCCCGAATTAAAATCTAATTTCAATTCCACGTCGAAATCCAATTTCGTTTAATATATCGAATATATTATTTTATCGATTAATTCCAAATTAATCGTTCTCTCTCTTTAATTAATATTTTATCCCAGATAAAATATCTCCGTAATTAATCCCAGATTAATTTTCTCTCTTATCTAATTAATCCCAGATTAATAAAGTGCGAGTCATACGTCATCAATGAATATTCTGGAAGCGACCCATGAGATCCCCGGATATGTTGGCAGTAAATCCGGTCGTCGGACTATCCGAACACGTAAGTACCCAGCATTACGTTTTTACCGATTTACAAGACAAGGTTGGCTTCTAGCAAAGTGCCATGCCTACCAAATTCTCCAGAAATATCCTTACAGGAATATGTGATCTATATCAGGCGTAGTATACGTAGTATTGCGTATTTCGATCCAGTATCGGATGTCACGTGCAAAGTTTGGGGCTGGAAATGTGTCTGCCCCATACGAAGCACATATCAGATCTCTGGTAACTAGTCTCTATACCGGATAATCATGACCTAATTATATTATCTCGATGACTGCAGTACATAAGAGAACCAGTTCTGTATCATACGTGATCATCATCTCCACTATGACTGGAGTGATACTTCCATCTCGACATCACACCCAATACACTACGATTCTCAATATACCCAGAAGAGGCATACACAGAACCTGTTAAAGCCATGGACGACCAAAACCAAAGTACATTGATTGTCGCAAGTATTAGCGGTGCAAGTCTCAGGTTAAGACCAAATACACCTACCCTGATTCAAACTTCCATAGACACATAGTCATACTACCAATGGAATTTCGATGGGTCTATCTAGAGTGAAGCTGTTTTCCGTACCATCGGTAAAACACAACCTCTTACTACACGTGAATGAGTATCCTATACCCAAATATATGAGAACTATGTCGTTATGCTCCCGCAACGCGCACAAGTCTAATCCTAGTCTATTCCGCATTATCGATGTCCAATCTCGATAATACTAAGACTAGGGATATTTAATGATTAAACCTTTATGGATTGATACTGTCTCATATCATCTCAATCCGTAACTAATCATATGGACCTTCTATCATTTATACATCTTGGTAATCTAATTACAAATGATAGAAGAGCATTTCCTTTGTCACATAGTTAATTTGTACAACAACACCATGATCTGTATAAATAGTGATGTTATGGGCCATAACTGTCCAAAAATCTCCCACTTAGCCTATAACCAATAACTCAAGTGTCCTACACCCGAACTATGTACGGTTCGCTCAAATTTCTGCTGAGGAAATGCTTTCGTCAGCGGATTTGCATGATTATCATCTGATGTGATTTATTCGATCATCACATCGCCACGATGTATGATCCGAACGAATCAGATGAATATTTGAAGTATATATTTGGATCGTTGATGAGACCATTAATTCTTTAGCCTGCGCTGTAGCTTAGCTCAGCTGCTAACAGAATTATATCTAATTTAATTAGATTATTATCAATCCAGAAGGCTTCTATTGCTGCCTCAGCTGCATCAATAATCCACTTGTGTTGTTTATTCGGTAACAGTATCTTGTTTAGAAGATTTCCAGCTCACTTTTCCGTTATTCAAACTTTATAGTACCGTTCTTACGACTTATAGTCGTTTTATCGGTTTGGAAACTTGCAGCAGTGATCCCAGTCACTTCAAGTTCTCCTTCTTCATAGTATAAGAAAGCATCCTTAGTTCCTCTAAGATACTCAAGGATGTTCTTAACATCAATCCAATGACTATCACTTGGATTGGCCTGATTGTGACTCCATATGCTCAAAGAATATGAGATACCAGGTCGCGTACATTTATTTCAATGTACGAGTTCTCGGAGAGTACTAACAACTTTAAATCAATCCCAGTAGATCTTTATTCCTAGAATAAAAGTTGTCTCTCCCAAGAATTCTATGGAGAATTTTTCATGAAAGCCAAGCTTTCACCGATTGTATTATGGGAATATCATTTCCAAGAAATGACATGTCATCATTACTTAGGACATTCATTGTCAGTGCGCTCCCACTAACCTCCTTATATACACAAGAATCATGATCATTTTAAATTAAATCATACACCATTATGATTACATAAAAACGATAATTCCAAGAACACTATGCTTGCTTTAATCCATCCATAGATCAAATAACCTGCAAACCTTGTTTGCTAGTTATGGTATGACAAAACCGTCAGGATGTTATAAACATCCTTCAAAAAGGTTTCCGTTAAGGAAAGCGATTTTGACATTCAGCTGTCATATTTCATAAATGAAACATGCAGCATCAGCAAGCATTGTCCAAATGGATTTAACAATGGCAACATGTAAAAGGTTTGGTCGTAATCGACACAATGTTGATAACGATACCTTTTTTGCTACAAGCCTAGCTTAGTACCTTGGTATGTTGCCTTCCATGTATGTCTTCCTTGAAGACTTATATAGTACTAATTGGCACAATGCCTTGCGGTACAACAACCAGTTTCCAAACATGGTTGGTATACATGGAATCCATTTCGGACTTTATGGCACTTTGCCATAATAGGGAGTCGATACCTTGTATCACTTCCTCATACGTAGTCAGTTCATATTCCTCAATAAGATTGACATCTTATGAGGTGAGATCAGAAACCCATACCTCCCAGGTTATTTTCTGACTCTCTCCGACTTACGCGGTTCTTGTGTATTCGAAGATTATTGGTATAGTTTCATCATTGATGAACTATTTATGTTCCATTAAGGAATCGATGCCTGGAATAGTATTACTCCGATTTTCATCGAGTTTTACTTTCCTCCCTGTAGGCATTGCATTTTTGCATGTGAGTCCCTATGATGAGTCTCATTTGGAGGCACTACCTTTTTAGTCGAGGAAGTTGCGGGAAACGGTCGTCGGAAGGAAATCGGTATTTCGTTAAATTTTATCCGCTTGTTTAGCTCCAAGCTCACTTGTTGGACCTCCGTTTTAAAGCTCTTTTGGCCTAAAAAACCTAGAACCATTTAACCTTGGCCCAAACCCACTGACCAAACCAACACAACACTTGGCCCACACGCCCAAGGCCCTCAAAATACAACCTAATTAAATAAAATATTAATTAAATAATATACCAAAATAAATAAAATAATTAATTAAGTCATATACCAAATTAAATAAAACATTAAATCAAATCATGCCTAATTAAAATCAATCAACAAAATATTATTCCTAATTAAAAAATATTGTATTCCTAACTTAACAAATATTATGCCTAAACAACACAAATTAAATATATTGACATCCTAAATTGAACTAATTGGGTCCCCCTTCAATCTTAGGATTTCATTGTTTGACACCAAATCAAATCCCCCTTAAATGCCAAATCCCATTTCCTTGTCAAGCAAGGAGTAGCCCTACCCCTTTGCCTATAAAAAACCAACCTCTCCCAACCCTTGGAGCCTCTGACACACACGTATACAGCAAGAAAAAAAGCCTCTTGATTCACGCATACATGAAGCAAATATTTCTCTTCTCCTCCTACACCCTTAGCCGAAAATCACAGACCCATAAACCCCTCAATTGCTGAAAACATTACAATCTGAAACACCACCGAAACAGTCCCCTATACAGTAGCACACATCACTGAAAAATAGCCCCTATACAGCAGCACACATCACTGAAAAATAGCCCCTATACAGCAGCACACATCACTGAAAAATAGCCCCTATATCTCCTAAACCAGTGACTAAAAAACTGTATTTTTAATCCCTAAAATAATAACTAAAAAACTGCACTTAAAGCCTTTAAAAACACCCAAAACACTAGCCTAAAAAACCAAAAACAGTGACCAAGATACAGCAGAAATACAACAGCAAATCAGCAGTGAAATGGGGCAAAAACTAGGGGTGGCAATGGGCCGGGCCGGGCTTGTGGCCAACCAAAAAAAAGCCCGGACCCGTGAAAAGCCCGGCCCAGGTGCCTTACGGGCCGGGCCGGGATTGGGCCAGGGCTTTTTTTAGGCCCGAATTTTAAAAAAAAATTAAAAAAAATACAATATAAAATATATTTACACTATATATAAAGACAATTTATAAATAATTCACAAATGTTATTGATAAATTAACAATTTAAATACTAAAAATAAATAAAAATGATACAAGCATATTAAAAATATATATATATATATATTTATGTTTTTTTATTTATTTTTTTAATTTTGGCCCGGACCGGGCCGGGCCCGGGCCAAAATAGGAAAGCCTGGCCCGGGCCCGTGCCGGGCTTTCATTTTAAGGCCCGGCCCGGGCTTTTAAGCCCGCGGGCCGGGCCAAAGCCCGCCGCGCCGGGCCGGGCCGTGGGCTTTTTTGCCACCCTTAGCAAAAACAGTAGCTTGAGCAGTGAAATAGCGACGAAAAACGCAAACCAGTGAACCAGAAAAGTTGTGGAGCTTTCACCCTTCCGATCACCGTGAAACGCGAGTCCGAGAATCGACGAAAAAGGTTAGACCTGAGGGTATTCCTTCACATCAATTTTTCAGTTGTATTTTTATTATTTATTGAGTTTCGTTTGCATGATCATTGTGGAGTGAAGCATGTTGTGGCCCTTGAATAGATAGAAAATGCATGAATTGTAAAATGATGTATATTGTGGCCCTTGAATAAAATGAAAAGTGTGTCGCCTCTCGTGGTATATAGGATGGAAACCCGGACATAAATTTCATAGCCGATTCCGAATGGACGGTAGTATGATCTATACTCGGGATACAACTCCACGTATCACTTGAGTAAACGACGCATATTTCGTTTTATGTTGTTTTGATTTTTTACTTGATTTCTGCATGTTATTTGCTTATGTAATGATGAGATAAAGCGCATGGGCTTAGTAAGTGCGATTAAAGGTCCTATATTTTGAGAGGTTAAAATCCTTTACCATGATGCTTTGCCATGCCGGATAATGTATATTCGATTGGATGTGAGATATGTTCAATCAGATACATGAAGTCCGATATCGTTGTCTTTACTTTTTTATATATGTATTGTGTTGTTTGTGCATTGGCTTAGTAAGTGCGATTAAAGGTCCTCTATTTTGAGAGGTTAAAATCATTTACCACGATGCTTTGCCGCGCCGGATGATGTATATTCGGTTGAATGTGAGATATGTTCAATCGGATACACGAAGTCCGATATCATTGTCTTTACTTTTTTATATATGCATTGTGTTATTAGCGCATGGGCTTAGTAAGTGCGATTAAAGGTCCTCTATTTTGAGAGGTTAAAATCCTTTACCACGATGCTTCGCTGTGCCGGATGATGTATATTCGGTTGGATGTAAGATGTGTTCAATCGGGTATACGAAGTTCGATATTGTTGTCTTTCTTTTTTATATGCATTATGTTATTAGCGCATGGGCTTAATAAGTGGGATTAAAGGTCCTCCATTCCGAGGGGTTAAAATCCTTTACAACGATGATTTGTCGCACCAGATGATGTATATTCGATTGGATGTAAAATGTGTTCAATCGGGTATACGAAGTTCGATATGGTTTTCTTTATTTTTATATGCATTATGATGTGATGCGCATGGGCTTAGTAAGTTCGATTAAAGGTCCTCCATTTCAAGGGGTTAAAGAACCTTTACCACGATACTTCACCGCACATTTCATTTCGTTATTCGCTTTTCTTTGTATGTCATCTTCTTGCATAATCATGCATCATGTAGCATTACGCATGGGCTTAGTAAGTGCGATTAAAGGTCCTCCATTTGGAGGGATAAAAAGCCTACGGTTTACCTTTACCACAATACTTTGCCGCGCCTTTGAGCCCGTCATTATTGATTATGTGTCATCTATTCATCCGTTCATGTATGTGTCATGTTGTTTACTGCATTTTGGAGGTCACTACTGTAACCCCGTTGGAACGCGTTTCAGAACACCACACGAACGCATGTTTTCTGTCTGGTCCTGTTCAAACACGTTATCAAACGCTATACGAACGTGAACCTTCTGTTTACCATTCGAACATATTTACGAAAGCTACTCGAACGTGCATGCATTTGTTTCATCAGGTCTGGTCCTGTTCGAACGCGTTATCAAACGCCACACGAATGAGAACCTTCTGTTTACCGTTCGAACGTGTTTTCGAACGCTACACGAATGTGTATACACTAAAATGAGTCATTCTCATCACATGTCATGCATAATTGTTTCTTAGGTGATTTCCCTTGTATCATGTAATCAATCATACTATTTGAATTCCTGCATTTATTTATTTGATGTGTTCATGAGATGGTATTCAAGGATGATTAGGCCGTTAGTATGCTATTTGGTTCTTAAGCATGATTTAGCCCATTTAGTTGTTCATTTTCAAGCATGATTAGTCTTTTATTTTGTGTTTGGAATTTGCATTATGTTTAGGTTGTTCTTTATTTTCCGCATCATATGATCGAAACATGTTCATGAGATTGCCGTGTGCTATTACATGTTTGCCATTATGATGATTACTTTCATGCATGTGAACTTAAAAGTAGAATACTCCTTGGAAATAAATGTTGCTTAGGCTTGGTTAAATTATTGCACAAATCATTTCATTACAAGTGGCATAAGTAAGGGACCATTCCGAACCCAATGGTTTGAGGTCTTCCCTTGCGAGGGGTGAGTGCGGCCTTAAATCTTTGTCCCGGTTCACACCGGGTGGCGACTCCATTATTCTCCGGTTTATTCCCCCGCGGGCTGCTCCGTACTCCCAACGGGGCTACGAGCCCAGAACAACATGCGTTGCCCAGTTTCTGTGGTCCCACAGTCTGGCGACTCCACTGGGGATAGAGAATCAGCCCCGAAATAATGTCTTGTAATATTATGATTTGTGCTTTAATTAACTGTGTCTACTGTGGGTTAAAATGGGTTTAATCAAAGGCATATTATTTAGGCTGGGTAATGGTTTGGTGTATTCCTTCATTCACTACCTTTCTATAAGGAAAAGCTGTGAAGGCACCTAGATAATCATTTACTTGTAGCCTATTGTGAAGGACTAATTTGGAGGACCCGTTGTTTATTCCTGTCACCAAGCGATAAGAGCCTAAGAGGCTAGGGTACTTAAGAGAGCCTCGCTCCACCCTCCCTCTGGGGAATCTACAACGGGAAATCCATCTGACAGTCAGTCACACACCATAACTCATTGGCATGTACTGTAAGGTATAAAAAATGTGCGCTCACTTGGTCACTCGAACCCTTGAGTGGGGAGACCTAGTTTTGGGTAATCCTTCGCCAGCGAGAGTCTTTGTCTACACTTCCGCAAACCCACACGTAGACCGGAATTGTATGGCCTATAGCAACTATTTCCTTGTGCTTGTAGACCATCCTAATTTGGATGTAGTTGGACTTCTTGTCAGAAATGCGAACTTGTTGGGCCATTTAAACTGGGATGAGTTCGTATCCTATGACAATTGGGCTAAAAGCTTCTGAAATGTTGATGGGCCACTCTGTAGAAATTATTTCTGTATGCTTGTGTTTAGGAACATTGTTGTTTGGATCTATTCGGATCTTTTGTCAAGAGGTATGGGCTTGTTGAGCCATTTAAACTGGGACAAGAACATATCTTATGATGAAGACTCACTAAAAGACCGGTAACTGATATGAGTAAATTCGATAACGAGGTATCCCGGATAGATCAGTTGGAAAACGGTCTCGCAAAAATTACTGAACAGTTGCAAGCATTAACTACTGCTGTGGCTGGTATTGCTGTACCCCGTGCTGGGGGGAGTTCTGAGAATGTGAGGCGCAAGGAGCCTCCGATTGGGTTGGGGGATGATATCCCCGCTTTTGATGACGACATGGCAGAGTATGCAACAGGCAGAATGATTGGGTCTCAAGCAGAATTTCAGAAGCTTCTGGATCAGGTTGAAACAGTTACCCGTAAAATGAAGGGTAAACATGAAGAGTTGTTAGATTATGAGGCAATGACCTTCGAAGAACAGTTTCCTGCTCAGTTCAAGATGTCGGATATGGCTAAGTTCAATGGGAATAGGGATTCGAGGGTTCATCTCCATCAGTATGTATCAGTTATGAGTTCTGTGGGTTTGATAAAGCGACAGGTGCAGAAGATGTTTGGAATGTCACTCAAGCGGGCGTCGGTGGTATGGTTTCACAGCCTTGAGAAAAAAGTAAGGGAAGATTGGAGGGAACTAGCTGATGCTTTTTTGAAGTAGTATGTTACGAACTTAGAGATTGACTTGTCACTCCGTGATTTGGAGAACACTAAGCAGAAGCCAGAGGAAAGCTTCAAGGAGTATGTGGACCGCTAGAGAAGCCAGCTGCTAAAGATGCAGACAAGGCCCTCGGAGAAAGACCAAATAAAGATGATCATCAAGGGCACCAAGCCCTCCATTTATGGGAAGCTAAGGAGGATGACCTCCATGATTACTGATTTTCGACAGTTGAGGGAAACTGTCATGGATATTGAGGAAGAAGAGGCTGAGAATAGAAAATTCTATGGTCTGAACAGGAGGCCCATTGGGGGGACATCGGGAACAAAGCCCGTTACTGCTGAGATTGCTGCTATCCGAAACCGGAGATTCTCTAACTTGGGTAGACCCCTGTCCAAAGTATTAGAGAAATTGAAGAGACAAGGACTTCTGAAACCCCTAGAAACGAAACCACTCCCAAACCCTCCACCACCACATCTCAACCTAAACCAATATTGCCAATTCCACCAACAGAAAGGCCACGATACCGACAATTGTGCCCGACTCCGCCATGAAATCCAAGACCTTATAGACTCCAAAAAGATACCCGACCCTGAAACAGAACGCCCCAACACACACCAGAACCATTTACCAAATTACCACTCTGTCCCGCCACCAACCTATATGATAAACTCTGGCCTACCCGAGAACCTTGTCCTCAAATCCTTTGACCTCTAAGTCGTTTGCCTTGGTATTTGGGATAGTAACAGCGAAGATGAAACCGAACATGGGAAGAGTTTCTGGGCAGACTTCTCTAGTAGTGATGAAGAAGAAGTGAGGGGTATGACACGCAGCGGGCGTTTCTACAATGATATGACTGAAAAGGGTAAAAAAGTGTTGACTGAAGAAAGGGAAGTGGCTGAAAAGTGGTCAAAATGGGCCCAATTGAAGACGAAGTTGAGTTCACGGTGTTGGACATTCCGGCTACTTTCGCTTTATTATTGGGAAGGCCTTGGTTTCACAAACTTGGGGGCGTGCCTTCCACTTTACATCAGATGATTAAGTTCCCGTATGAGGGAGAGATTGTTACCATCCGAGCTGAGATAGATAATGATGTGGCTGCCTTGGAGATACAGCCTTTCACGAGGTTTCAGGTATCAGTAACTTTTGAGGAATGGATGGATCCTAGGGTGGCTAGGATCATGAAAAAAATGAAGTTTGAGCCGGGTGAAGGTTCAAAATTGCCAGATTTCAGAGGACAGACTACTCGGAAGGGTTTGGGATACACATCTGATGAAGAAAAGCCGAAGGTTAAGAAGAAAGGTCTGAAACTGATGGAATGTTTTGTGAAGGCTTCGGGATATCAATGGGAGCCTGAACCGGTGGAAGTTAATGGGATTGTGGTACCTGGATTTGAGATTTTCCAGGATATGCTGGGTAAGAATCCGATGATGGAAGAAATTGTGAAGAAGGAAGAAGAGAATTGGGAAAAAGAACTAATGAAGTTGGAGAGCCTGACTCTTGAAGAGGATAAAGAGCCTGAGAAGAACCCAGTTATAGAGGAAGAAGTGTCTGTAGAAGATGAGGACATTTGTCTTCCTGATTTATTTGAGTGTACCCCCGCATTTGTTAGTAATAAAGACAATCATTTCGCTTATTTGCCTGAGTCTATTTCCTCTAACTTGCATGACTTGAGTATATTTGATATCAGCTCCACCAAAACAAATGCATTTAATCTTGGTACACTTGAGAGTCCTAAGGAAATTCTGATTGCAAGTGAAGTTACCGCGGAAGAGCGGGAGAAATTAGAAGAAGTATTGGTCAGATATGCCAAAGTGTTTGCTTGGTCCTATGAGGACATGCCTGGGGTAGACAGAAACATTACCCAACACACATTACCAACTTATCCGAATATGAGGCCGGTGAAACAGAAACTCCGACGGATGAGACCAGAATGGGCTGAGAAAGTCAGAGAGGAAGTTAAGAAACAAATAGATGTGGGGTTCTTGGAAGTAGTAAAGTATCCTGAGTGGTTGGCTAATATTGTGCCAGTGTCGAAGAAAGACGGGAAGGTCAGAATGTGTGTGGACTATAGAGATCTCAACAAGGCTTGCCGAAAGATGATTTTCCTCTACCGCATATAGACATACTGGTCGATAGTCTGGTTTATCTGCTATGTATTCATTTGCAGACGGGTTTTCAGGTTACAATCAGGTCCTTATGACTGAGGAAGATAAACACAAGTCTGCATTTGTTACCGAGTGGGGTACTTATTATTACAAGGTTATGCCGTTCGGGCTCAAGAATGCGGGAGCTACTTATAGCGGATGGCCACTACACTATTACACGACTTGATGTACAAAGAGATTGAAGTGTATATAGATGACATGATGGTGAAATCAGAAACAAGAGTTGGGCATATTGAAGCACTGGAAAGGTTCCTTTAGAGAGTTGACAAATACAACCTGCGGCTAAATCCCAAGAAATGTGTGTTTGGGGTGACATCAAGAAAGTTGCTGGGACATACAGTGGGAATGAGAGGAATAGAGGTAGACTCTGAAAAGATCAAAGCAATCGCAGAAATGCCAGCACCGAAGACTGAGAAAGAAGTCAGAGCATTAATGGGGAAGATTCAGTACATCAGTCGGTTCATCGCCAAGTTGACGTCAGTATGTGAGCCTATCTTCAAAATGTTGAGAAAATATCAGCCAGTGAAATTGAATGAGCAGTGTCAAGCAGCCTTCGACAAGATCAGAGAGTACTTGGTAAAGTCTCCTGTATTGAAACCTCCGAGACCGGGCAGACCTTTGATATTTTATTTGGCCTTAGAATCAGAAGCACTGGGGGCAATGATGGTACAGGAAGATGAGACAGGGGTAGAACACGCAGTTTATTATCTGAGTAAGAAGATGCTCCCGTATGAGGCTCGTTATCAAGAAGTAGAGAAGATCTGTCTAGCAGTGGTATGGGCTTCTAAAAAATTGCGGCATTATTTTCAGTCTTACAAGATCCAGGTAGTGGCAAAGGAGAATCCTCTGAAGTATCTACATTCAGTGCCTTCGCTAGTGGGAAAATTGGGCAGATGGTTAGTATTGCTGACAGAGTTTGACATTGAGTATCTCATCACCAAAGTGGTCAAAGGGCGAGCAGTAGCAGAGTTTCTGGCATTGCAACCTGTTGAAGGGGATCAGTATAAATTTGAATTTCCAGATGAAGAGATCCAAGCAATAACAATTCAGAGATGGAAAATGTATTTTGACGGAGCAGTGAATTACAAGGGAGCCGGAATTGGGATTGTGATAGTGACCCCCGAAGGAGAGACCTTGCCTTTGGCCAAAAGGTTGACATTCAGAGTAACAAACAACATGGCCGAGTATGAAGCATGTGCTTTTGGTTTGACTACATTGATAGCCTTGAAGGCCGAGAGTGTGGAAGTCTACGGAGATTCTATGTTGGTAGTCTAGCAGATGCGAGGAGAATGGGAATTGAAAGAAGAACGGTTGAAACCTTACCTTTTTTACCTCAGAAAGTTGGCATAGGTTATCCCCGATTGTAAGTTTCAGCACTTGCCAAGAGAAGAGAATCAGATGGCAGATGCATTGGCTACACTTGCAGCAACTTGGGAAAATCCAGAGAAGTTGGTAATAAGACCGTTGGTACTGAAAACAGCAAGAAGACTTGTTTATGAGATAGAGAGAATTCTGGAAATAGAGGTCGATGACGGTAAACCTTGGTATTATGACATTCAGAGGTATCTGGAACATGGGGAACTTCCAGAGGGAGCAGGCAGAAAAGACAGAATAGCCATTCAGAGGTTAGCTTCCCAGTATGTGATTTTGAAAGGGGAACTGTACAAGAGGCAAGCAAACAATATTCAGTTGAAGTGTGTGAGAAAAGAGGTGGCTCAGCAGGTAATGGAAGAAGTACACGCTGGGGTATGTGGTCCGCACATGAACGGGTTGAATCTGTCCCGCAAGATAGTGAGACAAGGTTTTTACTGGTCAACCATGGAGACAGACTATGCGAAGATGGTAAAGCACTGTCATAATTTTCAGGCACATGATAATTTGAATCATTTGCCGCACACAGAGTTGCACGGGTTATCAGAGCCATGGCCTTTCTCATCATGAGGAATTGATATGATTGGAGAGATTCGACCAAATGCATCGAATGGGCATCGCTTTATAGTAGTGGCAGTAGACTACTTCTCGAAATGGGTGGTGTAGACAACAGAACCTGGGCGACGCCGTTCTAGGCTCGCGGCCTAGTTGGGAAGTACGAAATAACATGGAGTCGCCACCCGTGTGAACCGGGAAAATGAGATTTAAGGCCGCACTCACCCCTCGCAAGGGAAGACCTCAAACCGTTGGGTTCGGAATGGTCCCTTACTTATGTCACTTGTAATGAAGGGATTTATGTAATAATTTAATCAAGTCTAAGTAACACTTATTTCCAATAATCTCATGCTTCTAAATTCACATGCATACATCAACAAGTTCATCACAACATGCAACATCACATGGCAATCTCATGAACATATTTCAATCACAGGATATGGAAAACTAGGAACAACCTAATCATGCTTGAGTACTATCTCATGAACCTATTAACCGAATAATATGCTAACAGCCTAATCATGCTTGAATACGATCCCAAGAACACATAGAATGGATAAATGCAGGGATACAAATAATATGGTTGGCTATACAACACAAGAAAGATCAACCAAGAGGCAATTATGCATGAATATGATAAGACAGACTCAGTTCAGTGTGTGCGCGTTCGTGTAGCGTTCGCAAACGCGTTTGAATGGTAAAAAGAAGGTTCGCGTTCGTGTGGCGTTTGATAACGCGTTCGAACGGAGATGAAACAGAATGCTCGCGTTCGTATGGCGTTTGATAACGCGTTCGAACGGAAATGAGACCTGATGCATGATAAGGCAAAACACATGCGCGTTCGAGTTGCGTTCGTAAACGCGTTCAAACGGGAACAGACCTGATGCATGAAACGGGACGCAATACACAAATGATAAAATAAAGGGGTGCGGCGAAGTACTGCCGTAAAGGTGGCCTTTTGGGGCTCTTGATCTCTCAAAGATAGGACCTTTAGACCAACATACTAAGCCCATGCGCGTCATATCACATAATGCATACAAACATAAAGACAATCATATCAAACTAAATATGCCCGATTGAGCGTATCTTGCATTCAAACGGACACACATCAACCGGCGCGGCAAAGCATCGTGGTAAAGGGCTTTAACCCCCCCATAGGGGATCTCACATCACACTTACTAAGCCCATGCGCTCGATTGAATCATGCATACAAAGAATTAAAAGCAATAATATTTAACGTAGTGTGCCCGATTGAACGTATCTGGCATTCAACCGAACACACATCAATCGGTGCGGCAAAGCATCGTGGTGAAGGATTTTAACCCTTCCGATTAGGGGACCTTCCATCGCACTTACTGAGCCCATGCACTCGATTATATCATACACAAATAAGCGACATACAGGATTTAAGTAACAAGAAATAGATAAGCCAAAGCAACACAAAACAATAGAAGGTGCCGTTTACTCAAGTGGTACGTGGAGTTGTATCCCAAGTACAGACCGCACTACCGTCCATTCGGATTCGGCTATGGAATTTACGTCTGGGTTTCCATCCTATATACCACAAGAGACGACACTCTTCCATTTCATTCAAGCCACAACATGCATCCATAAACGACTCTCATGCGAATAAAATTCAATAATAAAAGAAACGAATATAAACTAATGAAAAAGTGCCCTCAGGTCTAACCTTTTAAGTCGTCTCTCGGAATCACGTTTCACGAAGATCGGAAGGGGTAAAGCTCCGTAACTCTTCGGTTCACTGGTTCACTGCTTTCGTTCGTTGTCTTACTATTTTGGGTCGTCGTCCTCCGTCTTTTGCTGCTGTTTTGACTCGATTCGCTGCCGCTGCTACTATTTTGCTGCTGTATTTTAGTTACTATTTTTGGGATGTTTTGGCTACTGTTTTGGGTGTGATTTTCGGTGATGTTATGGTGTGGTTCGGGGCTGTTTTATGTGTGTGTTTAGGGGCTGCTGTATGGGCTGTTTTAGGAGGTGTAGGGGCTGCTGTTTTCGGTTGTGGAGTGGGGGAGATGAAGGGGATTATTTCTGTTTTTCTTCTTGTTATTGCCGTGAGTTGTGTGTATCTTTCTGTATGAGCTAGCTAGCATGGAGAAGGTTGGTGAAAGGTTCTTTTTATAGGCAAAGGGTTAGGCTTGACAATGAAAGGGATTTGATTTGGTGTTGGATAAGGGAAGTCAAAGATTGAGGGGGGACAAATCTTGGCTAGATAGGGAAGGTTGAATATTTAGTTTATGTTGATTAGGCATTCAATATTTTAAGTTTGGGAATAATATATTGGTTGATTGATTTTAACTTGGTATGATTATATTTGATTGGTTTAGATTAGGCATTTAGTTTGTTGATTGATTTTAATTAGGCATGCAATTTCTTTAATTTGTGTAAGTATTTTTATTATTTTGGTAGGTGATTTTTAGATTTGTTTTGATTTCACCATGTGTTAAATATGTGTTTTAAGTGGGCTTGGGCGTGTGGGCCAAGGTTTGGGCGAATTGGGCTTAATGTGAGGCTACCAGTAAAACCAGAATTACCGACACCGTTCGAACGCATCATCGAACGCAGCACGAACGCCCGTAATCTGTTTGACGTTCGAATGTATACACGAACGTAGCACCAACGAAAACAGTGAACCTTGTTTATTCTGAATTCCCCTTCCGATGTCCGTTTTCCGTGACCTCCGTGACTTAAAAGGTAGTGTCTCCAAAATGAGACTCATCATAGGGACTTATGTGAAAAAATGCAGTGCCTACAGTCGCCCCCACTTTGATGGGACTTGTGTAATGTGCAACAGTGACAATCCTATCAAAGTTATGCAATGCATTTTCACTTACCTGGCTTGCCAGCTGCCACTTGACTTACCATGTGTTGAGTTGAGTTGATTTGGATGGTGAGGTGCTGCGACCCCTGGTTCATTCCCGAACCATGCTGTGATGTGGTCCATTCTCGAACCAGGTTGATGAGAGGTGTCCATTCCCGAACTGTTACTGTGAGGAGGTCCATTCCCGAACCGTTACTGTAAGATGTCCATTCCCGAACTATGACTGTGAGGTGGTCCATTCCCGAACCGTTACTGTAAGGTGGTTCATTCCCGAACCGTTACTGTGAGTTGGTTCATTCCCGAACCGTTACTGTGAGGTGGTCCATTCCCGAACCATTACTGTGAGTTGGTCCATTCCCGAACCGTTACTGTGAGTTGGTTCATTCCCGAACCATTACTGTGAGTTGGTCCATTCTCGAACCGTTACTGTGAGGTGTTCATTCCCGAACTGTTACTGTAAGGTGGTCCATTCCCGAACCGTGCTGTGAGTTGGTTCATTCCCGAACCATTACTGTGAGGTGGTCCATTCCCGAACCGTTACTGTGAGTTGGTCCATTCCCGAACCGTTACTGTGAGTTGGTTCATTCCCGAACCGTTACTGTGAGTTGGTCCATTCTCGAACCGTTACTGTGAGGTGTTCATTCCCGAACTGTTACTGTAAGGTGGTCCATTCCCGAACCGTGCTGTGAGTTGGTTCATTCCCGAACCATTACTGTGAGGTGGTTCATTCCCGAACCGTTCTTCCATTCTTGGAGTGCCTTTCTCGGCCTGTTCATTCTTGAACTGTATTTCCATTCCTGGAATGCCATTCCGGGCTTGTTCATTCTTGAACTCTGTTCCATTCTTGGATTGTTACTGTGAGATGGTGTGATGAGGTCCATTCCTGAACCGTCACCGGATGTGGTCCATTCCCGAACCGATCTCCATTCCCGGACTGTCCCTTCTCGGACTAAATCTCCGTTCTCGGAGTGCCTTTCTCGGCCTGTTCATTCTTGAACTGTCCATTCCCGGACTGTATCTCCATTCTCGGAGTGTCATTTCCGACTTGTTCATTCTTGAACTGTCCATTCCCGGACTATATCTCCATTCTCGGAGTGCCATTCTCGGCAGAACTGATCCGATGTGATGCGGGCCTCGCCCCCCAGAATGCCATACCCGGCAATGCTGATCTGATGTACTATGGGCCTCGCCCCCAGAGTGCCATACCCGGCAATGCTGATACTGAAGTGGGCCTCGGCCCCAGAATGCCATACCCGGCAATGCTGATACTGAAGTGGGCCTCGGCCCGAACTGCTACCGATATGGGCCTCACCCCCAGACTGATACTGCTGATATGGGCCTCACCCATGTGATTCATTCCTGAAGACTGCTGACATTGTACTGTTACTGCTTCTGTTTGGCTTGTCTTTGCCACTTTTCTTTTTCTTCTTCAAAACCTGTGAATACAAAACAGAACAAACACGAAAGGATGCAAAATGTGTTACGTGTATGCATGTATGAATGTTCTTATCCCGTCGGGTTAGGTCTTCCGTCAATTCCCTTGATGACTGCTTAGTCTTCTTTTCCGCAGGCAAGCTACTGCTTCAATCTGTCTACGTTGATCAGCTCGGTGAACTAATTCCCTTCATAGCCTGACATTTTCACTGCCTCTATTTCCCAATTTCTGAATGTCTATCTTATCTTTTCTGTTTGCTTATTTCGAAGGTTCCCCGTGTTCATCACTGGATTCCATAGTACTAAGGTTGAATACTTTTCTCAAACATACTCATATTGCAGAAGAGTTTCAGCCAAAATGAACGTCTTTATTATTGTTGAGGAAAAGAGTTCGAAAAAGTAACAAAATCAATGTCATTTAAAAAAAAACTGGATCAAATAGACTAGGAGGAACATCTCCATCATCCGCAGCACTGCCTTCTTCTCGGCCTATGGTTCTTCACTGTCATCCATGTAAGAAGCTTGGTGGTTGATGGTATCTTTTCATGGGTTGGGTATTTTATGGGATTCTATGAGATCTTGAATTTCATGCCTGAGGCGGGTGCAGTTGTCGGTGTCATGGCCATGTAGCTGGTGGAAGTGACAATAAAGGTTCACATTTATGTGTGATGGTGGGGGGTGCGGAAACGGCTTGCCTTCTAAGGGTTTCAAGATTCCTTGTCCCTGTAACTTTTCAAATACCTTCGACAAAGGTCTACCAAGGTTGGAGAATTGCCGGTTCCTGATAGCAGCAACCTCGACAGTAGCGGGCTTAGTCTCAGAATACCCCCCAAAAGTCCGCCTATTCTGGCCATAGGACTTTCTGTTTTCAGCCTCTTCTTCCTCAATATCCATGATAGTTTCCCTCAACTGTCGAAAATCAGAAATCATCGAAGTCATCCTCATCAGCTTACTATAAATAGAGGGCTTAGTACCTTTGATGATCATTTTGATTTGGTCCTTCTCTGAGGGCCGAGTCTGCATTTTCAAAAGCTGGCTTCTCCAGTGATCTACATACTCCTTGAAGCTTTCTTCCGGCTTCTGCTTAGTGTTCTCCAAATCTCGGAGTGACAAGTCAATCTCTAAGTCTGTAACATGCTGCTTCAGAAAGGCATCAGCTAGTTCCCTCCAATCTTCCTTAACCTTCATCTCAAGGCTATGATACCAAACCACAGGTGCCCCCTCGAGTGACATCCCAAACATATTTTGGACTTGGCGCTGTGATAGGCCCACTGAACTCATGACTGAGACATATTGCTGCAGATGGACTCTCGGGTCTCCATTCCCATTAAACTTGGCCATGTCGGGCATTTTAAACTGAGCTGGCAGTTGTTCTCCGAAGGTCATTGCCTCATAGTCTAACAACTCTTCATGTTTACCCCTCATTTTGCAGGTAACTGTTTCAACCTGATCCCGAAGCTTCTGAAATTCTGCCTGAGACCCAATCACTTTGCCTGTTGCATACTCTGCCATGTCATCATCAAAAGTGGGGATATCATCCCCAACCCATTCGGCGGCTCCTCGCGCCTCACATTCTCAGCATTTCCCCCAGCACGGGGCACAGCCATATTTGTCATGGCAGTAGTCAAGGCTTGCAACTGTTCAGTGACCTTGGCGATACCGTTTTCCAACTGATCCATACGGGATACCTCAATATCTGATCCACTCATGTCTGTTCCCAGTATTTTTGTGAGTCTTCCCTTTTCCCTAACCCAACGGGAGTCTATGATGGCTTTTAGAACACAAGGGTTAGTATGATGTATGTATGCATGGGGTGCATGAGATGCATGTAACATATATAACATACTAAATCAATTAAAATTTTCACACAAATCGGCCTGTTATCATTTTAGAAGCTTTCGGGCTAATTGTCATAGGATTGAACTCATCCCAGTTTAAATGGCCCAACAAGTTCACGTCTCATGACAAGGAGCCCAACTAAATCCAAATGGTAACATTCCGAACACAAGCATAAGGTGGCTCATCAACACTTAGAAGCCTTCGGCCCAATTGTCATAAAATACGTTCTTGTCCCAGTTTAAATGGCCCAACAAGCCCATATCTTATGACAAATAGTCCAAATGAATCCAAACGATGATGTTCCCAAACACAAGCATAAAAGAGAGATAATGCAAACATAACATAACAATTTTTACTTAATGGCCCATCAACATTTCAGAAGCTTTGGGCCTAATAGTCATACGGTACGAACTTGCCCCAGTTTAAATGGCCCAACAAGCCCGCATTTCTGACAATAGTCCAACTGCATCCAAATGAGGATGGTCCACAAGCACATACTCAAGGAAATAATTGTTACTTTAACCATACAAACCGGTCTATGGGTGGGTTAGCAAGAGTATAGACAAAGGCTCTCACCGGCGAAGGATAGCCCACAACTAGGTCTCCCCACTCAAGGGTTCAAGCGACCAAGTGAGCGTATCCCTTTTTATACACTAAGGTACGTGCCAATGAGCTATGGTGTGTGACGGACTGTCAAATGGATTTCCCGTTGTAGATTCCCCAGAGGGAAGGTGGAGCGAGGCTCACTTAAATACCCAAAGCCTCTTAGGCTCTTATCGCTTGGTGTCAGGAATAAACAACGAGTCCTCCAAATTAGTCCCTCACAAAGGCTACGAGTAGATGGCCATATAGGTGTCCTCACAGCTTTTCCTTCTAGAAAGGTAGTGAGTGAAGGAAGACACCAAACCATTACCTAGCCTCAAAGTGCCCTTGATTAAACCCCCACTTTATCCACTACAGACATGGTCAATTAAAACATAAATCCAAACATTACAAGACAATATTTCGGGGCCAACTCTCTATCCCCAGTGGAGTCGCCAGACTGTAGACAACAGAACTTGGGCGACGCCGTTCTAGGCTCGCGGCCTAGTTGGGAAGTACGAAATAATATGGAGTCGCCACCCGGTGTGAACCGGGAAAATGAGATTTAAGGCCGCACTCACCCCTCGCAAGGGAAGACCTCAAACCGTTGGGTTCGGAATGGTCCCTTACTTAGGTCACTTGTAATGAAGGGATTTATGTAATAATTTAATCAAGTCTAAGTAACACTTATTTCCAATAATCTCATGCTTCTAAATTCACATGCATACATCAACAAGTTCATCACAACATGCAACATCACATGGCAATCTCATGAACATATTTCAATCACATGATATGGAAAACTAGGAACAACCTAATCATGCTTGAGTACTATCTCATGAACCTATTAACCGAATAATATGCTAACAACCTAATCATGCTTGAATACGATCCCAAGAACACATAGAATGGATAAATGCAGGGATACAAATAATATGGTTGGCTATATAACACAAGAAAGATCAACCAATAGGCAATTATGCATGAATATGATAAGACAGACTCAGTTCAGTGTGTGCGTGTTCGTGTAGCGTTCGCAAACGCGTTCGAACGGTAAACAGAAGGTTCGCGTTCGTGTGGCATTTGATAACGCGTTCGAACGGAGATGAAACAGAATGCTCGCGTTCGTATGGCGTTTGATAACGCGTTCGAACGGAAATGAGACCTGATGCATGATAAGGAAAAACACATGCGCGTTCGAGTTGCGTTCGTAAACGCGTTCGAATGGGAACAGACCTGATGCATGAAACGGGACGCAATACATAAACAACAAAATAAAGGGGCGCGACGAAGTACTGCCGTAAAGGTGGCCTTTTGGGGCTCTTGATCTCTCAAAGAGAGGACCTTTAGACCAACATACTAAGCCCATGCGCGTCATATCACATTATGCATACAAACATAAAGACAATAATATCAAACTAAATATGCCCGATTGAGCGTATCTTGCATTCAAACGGACACACATCAACCGGCGCGGCAAAACATCGTGGTAAAGGGCTTTAAACCCCCCCATAGGGGATCTCACATCACACTTACTAAGCCCATACGCTCGATTGGATCATGCATACAAAGAATTAAAAGCAATAATATTAAACGTAGTGTGCCCGATTGAACGTATCTCGCATTCAACCGAACACACATCAATCGGTGCGGCAAAGCATCGTGGTGAAGGATTTTAACCCTTCCGATTAGGGGACCTTCCATCGCACTTACTGAGCCCATGCACTCGATTATATCATACACAAATAAGCGACATACAGAATTTAAGTAACAAGAAATAGATAAGCCAAAGCAACACAAAATAAGAGAAGGTGCTGTTTACTCAAGTGGTACGTGGAGTTGTATCCCAAGTACAGACCGCACTACCGTCCATTCGGATTTGGCTACGGAATTTACGTCTGGGTTTCCATCCTATATACCACAAGAGACGACACTCTTCCATTTCATTCAAGCCATAACATGCATCCATAAACGACTCTCATGTGAATAAAATTCAATAATAAAAGAAACGAATATAAACTAATGAAAAAGTGCCCTCAGGTCTAACCTTTTAAGTCGTTTCTCGGACTCACGTTTCACGAAGATCGCAAGGGGTAAAGCTCCGCAACTCTTCCGGTTCACTGGTTCACTGCTTTCGTTCGTTGTCTTACTGTTTTGGGTCGTCGTCCTCCGTCTTTTGCTGCTGTTTTGACTCCGATTCGTTGCCGCTGCTACTGTTTTGCTGCTGTATTTTAGTTACTGTTTTTGGGATGTTTTGGCTACTGTTTTGGGTGTGATTTTTGGTGATGTTATGGTGTGGTTCGGGGCTGTTTTATGTGTGTGTTTAGGGGCTGCTGTATGGGCTGTTTTAGGAGGTGTAGGGGCTGCTGTTTTCGGTTATGGAGTGGGGGAGATGAAGGGGATTATTTCTGTTTTTCTTCTTGTTATTGCCGTGAGTTGTGTGTATCTTCTCTGTATGAGCTAGCTAGCCTGGAGAAGGTTGGTGAAAGGTTTTTTTTTATAGGCAAAGGGTTAGGCTTGACAAGGAAAGGGATTTGATTTGGTGTTGGATAAGGGAAGTCAAAGATTGAGGGGGGACAAATCTTGGCTAGATATGGAAGGTTGAATATTTAGTTTATGTTGATTACGCATACAATATTTTAAGTTTGGGAATAATATATTGGTTGATTGATTTTAACTTGGTATGATTATATTTGATTGGTTTAGATTAGGCATTTAGTTTGTTGATTGATTTTAATTAGGCATGCAATTTCTTTAATTTGTGTAAGTATTTTTATTATTTTGGTAGGTGATTTTTAGATTTGTTTTGATTTCACCATGTGTTAAATATGTGTTTTAAGTGGGCTTGGGCGTGTGGGCCAAGGTTTGGGCGAATTGGGCTTAATGTGAGGCTACCAGCAAAACCAGAATTACCGACACCGTTCGAACGCATCATCGAACGCAGCACGAACGCCCGTAATCTGTTTGACGTTCGAACGTATACACGAACGTAGCACCAACGAAAATAGTGAACCTTGTTTATTCTGAATTCCCCTTCCGATGTCCGTTTTCCGTGACCTCCGTGACTTAAAAGGTAGTGTCTCCAAAATGAGACTCATCATAGGGACTTATGTGAAAAAATGCAGTGCCTACAGGTGGAAGCCGAATCATTCCGCAATGTTACAGCAAAGCAGATGGCAAAGTTTATAGCTCGAAATCTCATTTTTCGGTACGGTATGCCGCACCATGTAGTGACGGACAACGAAGTTCAGTTTCAAGAGAGACAAAGGCAATGCTATAGAAATATGGGATAGGCCATCACAAGTCATCACCGCATAGACCGCAGGCAAATGGGGCAGTTGAGGCAGCCAACAAAACAATAAAGATGATTTTAGCCAAGATGACAGAAAACTGCAGAGATTGGGCCGACAAACTACCGTATGCTTTGTGGGGGTACAAAACATCACTGAGAATAGCAACATGGGCCACACCTTACTCTCTAGTCTACGGAATGGAAGCAGTATTGCCAGTGGAAGTGGAAATACAGTCTATGAGGGTATTAGCAGAGTCAAAGCTACCGGAACAAGAATGGGCCGCACAGAGGTTTGATCAGTTAGCACTGCTGGATGAGAAGAGAACGAAGGCTTTGTATCACATGCAGTTGTATCAGAAGAGACTAGCCCGAGCATTCAACAACAAAGTATGTCCCACCAAGATCAGAAAGGGTGATTTGGTACTTAAGCAGTCAAGGCCGTCGACGACAGATCCGAGAGGAAAGTTCAGACCTAACTGGGAAGGACCTTACATAGTTCAGAAAGTAATGGGAAATGGAGCAGTGAGACTGTCAGAATTTGAAGGGAATGAGTTCACCGAGCCAATTAACGTAGATAGATTGAAGCAGTACTTTGCCCAAGGGAGAGAAGACTGAGCAGTCATCAGGAAGATTGACGAAAGACCTAACCCAACGGAATAAGAAAATTATTCATGCATGCATACACGTAACATACCTTGCATTATCTTCATGTTTGTTTTGTTTTGTGTTCACAGGTTCGAAGGAAAAAAGAGGAAGCGGCAGAGATGAGCCAATCAAAAGCAGCGTCAGCGTAGTTTTGGGGGGATGAGTCCCAGGGGGCGAGGCCCACATCAGGAGTTTTGGGGGGATGATTCCCAGGGGGCGAGGTCCATATCAGCAGTTTCGGGGATGTGTCCCAGGGTTGTAACCCTCTTCATCAGCAGTTTTGGGAATGCGTCCCAGGGTTGTAACCCATATCACCAGCAGTTTCGGGGATGCGTCCCAGGGTCGTGACCCATATTGGCAACGTTATCGGGATGCATCACAGGGTTGAGGCCCCCGTTGTCGGTTGCAGTTATCGGGATGCGTCCCAGGGTCGTTGGCCCCCTGCATCGTTAGTTTTGGGATGCGTCCTAGGGTCGAGGCCCACATTTTTGTTAGCGGTATTGGGATGCCTCCCAGGGTCGAGGCCCCCGTTGTAGGTTGCAGCTATTGGGGATGCGTCCCAGGATCGAGGTCCACTGTGGCATCAACTCAGGTCGAGGCAGCAGGCAAGTCAGGATACAGCTGGTGAGAAAGGTAAGTGAAAATGCATTGCATAACTTTGATAGGATTGTTCAAGGTCACACACTACACAAGTCCCATCAAGTGGGGGGGCGACTGTAGGCATTGCATTTTTGCATGTGAGTCCCTATGATGAGTCTCATTTGGAGGCACTACCTTTTTAGTTAAATTTTATCCGCTTGTTTAGCTCCAAGCTCACTCGTTGGACCTCCGTTTTAAAGCACATTTGGCCTAAAAAACCCAGAACCATTTAACCTTGGCCCAAACCCACTCACCAAACCAACACAACACTTGGCCCACCTGCCCAAGGCCCTCAAAATACAACCCAATTAAATAAAATATTAATTAAATAATATACCAAATTAAATAAAATAATTAATTAAGTCATATACCAAATTAAATAAAACATTAAATCAAATCATGCCTAATTAAAATCAATCAACAATATTATTCCTAATTAAAAATATTGTATTCCTAACTTAACAAATATTATGCCTAAACAACACAAATTAAATATATTGACTTCCTAAATTGAACTAATTTTATCCCCCCTCAATCTTAGGATTTCCTTGTTTGACACTAAATCAAATCCCCCTTAAATGCCAAATCCCCTTTCCTTGTCAAGCAAGGAGTAGCCCTACCCCTTTGCCTATAAAAAAACCAACCTCTCCCAACCCTTGGAGCCTCTGACACACACGCATACAACAAGAAAAAAAGCCTATTGATTCACGCATACAGCAAGCAAATATTTCTCTTCTCCTCCTATACCCTTAGCCGAAAATCACAGCCCTATAAACCCCTCCATTGCCGAAAACATTACAACCTGAAACACCACCGAAACAGCCCCCTATACAGCAGCACACATCACCGAAAAATAGCCCCTATACAGTAGCACACATCACCAAAAAATAGCCCCTATATCACCTAAACCAGTGACTAAAAAACTGCACTTTTATCCCTAAAATAATAACTAAAAAACTGCACTTAAAGCCTTTAAAAACACCCAAAACACTAGCCTAAAACACCAAAAATAGTGACCAAGATACAGCAGAAATACAGCAGCAAAGCAGCAGTGAAATGGGGCAAAAACAGTAGCTTGAGTAGCGAAACAGCGAGGAAAAACAAAAACCATTGAACCAGAAAAGTTGTGGAGCTTTCACCCTTCCGATCATCGTGAAACGCGAGTCCGAGAGTCGACGAAAAAGTTTAGACCTGAGGGTATTCTTTCACATCCGTTTTTCAGTTGTATTTTTATTATTTATTGAGTTTCGTTTGCATGATCATTGTGGAGTGAAGCATGTTATGGCCCTTGAATAGATAGAAAATGCATGAATTGTAAAATGATGTATGTTATGGCCCTTGAATTAAATGAAAAGTGTGTCGCCTCTCATGGTATATAGGATGGAAACCCGGACATAAATTTCATTGCCGATTCTGAATGGACGGTAGTATGATCTGTACTCGGGATACAACTCCACGTACCACTTGAGTAAATGGCGCATATTTCATTTTATGTTGTTTTGATTTGTTACTTGATTTCCACATGTTATTTGCTTATGTAATGATGAGATAAAGCACATGGGCTTAGTAAGTGCGATTAAAGGTCCTCTATTTTGAGAGGTTAAAATCCTTTACCATGATGCTTTACCGCGCCGGATAATGTATATTCGATTGGATGTGAGATATGTTCAATCGGATACACGAAGTCCGATATCGTTGTGTCTTACTTTTTTATATATGAAATGTGTTGTTTTGCGAATGGGCTTAGTAAGTGCGATTAAAGGTCCTCTATTTTGAGAGGTTAAAATCGTTTACCACGATGCTTTGCCGTGCCGGATGATGTATATTCGGTTGAATGTGAGATATGTTCAATCGGATACACGAAGTCCGATATCACTGTCTTTACTTTTATATATGCATTGTGTTATTAGCGCATGGGCTTAGTAAGTGCGATTAAAGGTCCTCTATTTTGAGAGGTTAAAATCCTTTACCATGATGCTTCGCTGCGCCGGATGATGTATATTCGGTTGGATGTAAGATGTGTTCAATCGGGTATACGAAGTCCGATATTGTTGTCTTTCTTTTTTATATGCATTATGTTATTAGCGCATGGGCTTAATAAGTGGGATTAAAGGTCCTCCATTCCGAGGGGTTAAAATCCTTTACCACGATGCTTTGCCGCGCCTGATGATGTATATTCGGTTGGATGTAAAATGTGTTCAATCGGGTATACAAAGTTAGATATGGTTTTCTTTATTTTATATGCATTATGATGTGATGCGCATGGGGTTAGTAAGTTGGATTAAAGGTCATCCATTTCGAGGGGTTTAAAGAACCTTTACCACGATACTTCACCGCACATTTCATTTCGTTATTCACTTTTCTTTGTATGTCATCTTCTTGCATAATCATGCATCATGTTGCATTGCGCATGGGCTTAGTAAGTGCGATTAAAGGTCCTCCATTTGGAGGGATAAAAAGCCTACAATTTACCTTTACCACAATACTTTACCGCGCCTTTGAGCCCGTCATTATTGATTATGTGTCATCTATTCATCCATTCATGTATGTGTCATGTTGTTTACTGCATTTTGGAGGTCACTGCTGTAACCCCGTTCGAACACATTTCAGAACGCTGCACGAACACATGTTTTCTGTCTGGTCCCGTTCGAACGTATTATCAAACGCTATACGAACGTGAACCTTTTGTTTACCATTCGAACGCGTTTACGAACGCTACTCGAACGCGCATGCATTTGTTCATCAGGTCTGGTCCTGTTCGAACGCATTTTCGAACGCTACACGAACGCGTATACACTGAACTGAGTCCTTATCATCATATGTCATGCATAATTGTTTCTTAGGTGATTTCCCTTGTATCATGTAATCAATCATACTATTTGAATTCCTGCATTTATTTATTTGATGTGTTCATGAGATGGTATTCAAGCATGATTAGGTCATTAGTATGCTACTTGGTTCTTAAGCATGATTTATCCCATTTAGTTGTTCATTTTCAAGCATGATTAGTCCTTTATTTTGCGTTTGGAATTTGCATTATGTTTAGGTTGTTCTTTATTTTCCGCATCATATGATCGAAACATGTTCATGAGATTACCGTGTGCTATTGCATGTGTGCCGTTATGATGATTACTTTCATGCATGTGAACTTAAAATTAGAATACTCCTTGGAAAAAATGTTGCTTAGGCTTGGTTAAATTATTGCACAAATCATTTCATTACAAGTGGCATAAGTAAGGGACCATTCCGAACCCAACGGTTTGAGGTCTTCCCTTGCGAGGGGTGAGTGCGGCCTTAAATCTTTGTCCCGGTTCACACCGGGTGGCGACTCCATTATTCTACGGTTTAGTCCCCCGCGGGCTACTCCATACTCCCAATCGGGCCGCGAGCCCGGAACAACATGCTTCGCCCAGTTTCTGTGGTCCCACACTCACACTTACCACTTCATATAGGTATTCCTCTTAGGAAAACCGCATGGCGAGCAACAATTACATTGTTCTCTAGTGAGCTGTATAAGTACTATACTTTGGTTTCCTTAGGATAACCTACAACTTAGGCACTTATCCGATTTGGGTTCTAGTTTGGTATCATCCAAACATATGCCCAACATTCCCAAATCTTCAGGATTGAGAAAGACCTAGTTTCTTTCCTGTTCATATCTAATATGAGATCTGTCAAACAGATTTTTATGGAACCTTATTTAAATAAGTTCTGCACTGTTAATGCGTATCCGTTGAAGGAAATGGTAGCTCAGAGCGACTCATGATTAACCTTCTCATGTCTAATAAAATTTGGTTTCTCTGTTCGGACACACCGTCAATTTGACGTGTTCCGTGAAGAGTCCTCATTGAAAGAATACGATACTCTTTCAAGTATTTTAGAAACTTATTGCTCAAGTATTTTCATCATGGTCTAACCGTGGCGGTTTAATACTTTAGCCGGTCTGTCCGTCTACTTCGTGTCGAAACTGTAAGAGTTTCCGATTCGTGTTTCACAAGAAACACTTAACCATAACACGATGCCACATCCGTAAAGGTCACGAAACATTCATATCCACCTCTAGCCTAGCTAGATATGGTCCCACTTACGTCACTATGAACGAGGGCTAACAGATCGGTGGCATTTGTACTTTTACCAAGTAAAAAGGTGTTTTAGGCACTTTGCCCAATAAAATAGATTCGTAGACATTATTTGAATAGAATCAAATCTGTCCTAGTACCCACTCTCCGAAAGTGTGGATATACGAGTCTTGTTAATTGTGTCTCAGACAACAATGCCACAAATAAGTTTCAACTGATTAAATCATTTTGAGCTGTTTGTTTGTCATGTTATACGTTTGAGATTTATTTATATTCAAAATATAAATACTGTTATTCACATCTAATGTGTTTATCTCAATATCATCTTTATATAATGAAACACTTTAGTGTTCTAGAATATAAAGGTATACCCACAACGAGTTATACTCCGATATAGAGATAATGTTTCCAGTCAAACTAGGTATATTTTAACAGTTTCCTAATTTAATTACACACCCGAAGGGTAGTTCCTAAACTTAGGTTTCTACGGTTAAAACAGCGACTCTCGTCACTTTTCCGATTCGTAGATAAATCTCAACTGAAGTCAGTATCCTGTTTATCAGCAGATTCTGCACAATAATACATATTTATGTACCGCATGCAGTATCTAAAATCCAATTTTAATACTAGTTGTGAAAATCTTGGTGACAAACATATTTGAAGTCGGAGCCTTGCACCGTCTTCACTTCCTTCATGTCTGCCTTGTCCATACGGCAGTCACGCTTCCGTGTCCCCGTTTGCCACAATTTAGGCAGACATCTTGGGATATGTCCTTTGTCTTCCTAGAAGATTATAATGACTTTGCCTTTGCCCCTTTTTCTACACCTCAGAAGCCTTTGGCCAAGCCTTGGCCTTCTAGAATATCGAAGTAAGATGCGCATTTTGCTTCTTACCTTATTGCAAACTTTGGCTTTGTCTCCATCTTGGTGATCTAATGGACCTTCTATCATTTATACATCTTGGTAATCTAATTACAAATGATAGAAGAGTAATTTCCTTTGTCACATAGTTAATTTGTACAATAACACCATGATATGTACAAATAGTGATGCTATGGGCCATAACTGTCCAACATGACCCACTCCAAATTTGGGGCTTTTCATATATGTGATGTATTATGGTATGAATATGATGCATTTAAAATTTTAGGTTGATTGGATTTGATCTTGGCATGTTTTGAATTAAAGGGACCAAATTGCAATTAATTGAAAATTTTGGGTGGCTCCGGCATTAGACTAAAAATTGGGGATTTGTGTGAAATCTGATTTTGATGCATTAGATGTGTTTAAAAATATTTTAGAAATGATTTAGAATCATCCAAAATTATATTTGATGATTTTTGGGCTAAAATAATCAATTTACAAAGTTTTGGGGCAATTCGGTAATTACCAAGAAATTTGATCTCTTGTGTAATTTTTCAGAATTTGATAATTAAATAAATAAGTTTATTTAATTGATCCAAGAAAAAATTTTGAAATCGGAAAATTTCGATTTTTCACTATTCTGCTACGTTACCGATATTCCCCCTTAAATTTTGAAATCAAGTGTTTGTTCTTTTCTTTACTTGATACATGCATGCTTTCATTTAATTTGATTAAATTAAAGTGTATGACGCTTTATGGAATATCCCCGCTTAATAAGGTTTTAAAGTAACTGATATTTGGAATACTTGTTTCTTGGTCCGTCTTGTCAATACGGTTTATAAATATTTTTCAGTGACTACATCCGAGACCGTGCCTCTGCTGTGAGGGTGTTTATCATTGACGAGTTTAACCTTGGTATGTCTCTTTGTGGGCCTGCCTTAGCAGTGACAACGAGAAACGACCAGTACCGGAAACTCAGGAGTAGTGAGTGAATGACAATGAGTTGTCTACCTGTGAATATACGTAGGCGAGACCGTGCCTCTGCTGTGAGTCGAAATATATTCATGGAGTCCTCTTCCCATTATGGAATTCGATTTAATTATTGAATTCTCATTTTTTCGTTGGGGGATTACGGTATTACGTAAAATAGTGGGAGACACTGCTAAGTTTAAAATATTCCATAACTAAGCAGTATGTAATATTATGAAAATTACCGCATGTTTGTTTTCCTTAATCTATATTAGATAGAATAAAACTTTTAATTCACTGCACACATATTTTGATATGTTATCTGACTTGACTCTTGGTTGCAGTTATTCTAGAATAAGTTCTAGATACTACTAGACTAGGATATTATTAGATTGGTCTAAACCATCGGGAATTGATGTTCCGATTTTCTTGAAAAATCAAGATGGTTAATGACTTAGTTTTTAAGTCATGATAGATAATCTAGATAGATATCCCTTTTAGGATATAATACTTTAGATAGAATAGTTTCTTATGCAGTAAGAATTGACTTGAATTAGTTCATGTCTCGAGATTCTTGACTGGTAAATAATTTAGAACGGTGCTTTATGAGTTTAATCACTTAAGCATTAGATGCTTATTCCATATGCTAAAGGATGGTTTGATACAAGATCACACCACACATCCTTATCCATTTAATGAATATTGTATTCAGGAAGGTGATTAGGATCTCATTTAACCAATGATTGTCATTGGACCACCAGATTTATTTAACTGATAAATTAGATGTATGTAGTTTAATAAATTGTAATTGCTAAAGGTAGTTTTCTTTACTTCGTAACTTAGTTTATGAATTGTCATAACTTGGTTACTTGTTTCTAAAAGAACACATATTGAACGTCTTGAAATGATCAAGAACTTTCAATCTATTCTAATGAAACGTCGATTGAACATTTTGACTTGTTCAAATATATTCAATCTAAGTTTTTTTTAGAGAACTCTATCATCAAAATTCATTACATGTCTTTGAATTGTTCCAAGATTTTTGATACGATCAAACATATGAATTTAAGCAATTAGTTCTAAAGTTATTCAGTGAATATGATTCTTATTCAATATTATTCTTCCACGATTCCATCTTGATGGAATTGAGTAGTGGCAGCAGTCGAATCTTATATGATTTGATTCGTTTGATATTGAATGTTACCTATTAGTTTCAATACTCTTGGGGATATGCTCCAGTAACACTAGTTCACCTTTTTAATTTAGGTTCCATTAATTTCTATAGTTACATATATGATATGTATAGATAGAAAATCCAAATCTTGAAAAGTTTGAGATTTGAATCTTTCTTTTATATAATAGTTATATAATAGAAATTACTTACACCTCGGAGGTATAAGTAAAAGTTTATCATTTATTCTATTTTATAGAATATTATATTCTATTTGATAGAATATCTTTCCTACAATCCTAAGTAATAAAATTGTTTTATTACTTGGTGTGTAACATCAGATGTTAACCATTGTAGAAATGACTTGACTTATTGATGTCAAATGTGAGAATGATAAATTATAAATGGAACTACGTAATTAATAAGATGAAACAACCCTTATACATCTTCTATATAAGTCAAATAGGATATCAGAATCATTTACGAGTATTTGATACTTAATGGTTCTGTTGTTTTCTTACCGAAGAAAATTATCCTATAACTTATAATGGAAGCGATATTTGATATCGATTCTGAAAGTTCATCATTGAACCATGGATCTAAGATTGTTCATGGCTTACTACGAACAAGTTTTGAACTTGATTAAGCTTTAATTATGAATTAGTTCATGATATGTGCTAATTGTTTGCGCATCAAAAGCAGTGTGAGCTTATTAAAGGTTTGGCCTTATAGTATGACAGTGAGAAAAGTTATACTCAGCAATCTATTGTAAATTCTAAGAAAACTTTTCTCTAGTCCACTAATTGAACAATTAAAGATATATTGGTTAATGTTGATATTAAACTGTACATTTTAGCTAAAGAATGCAAAGTGGCGTTTTTGAATGACTTATTCAGATAAGAGATCAGTTGTTATTTCTTTGTTTGAAGAGTTCGTTTTGGAATGGCCCTAGAGTTTGTGTTCTGTTGAGATCGCAGTTTAGTGTGCTAGCTTATAGAGCCTATTGTAGACTCGGATAAGTCTTCCAGAAATCTGTGTTCTCTGTTTTTGATATCGTCAGATTGTCTGATCTTGTCAAAGTATAAAGAATACATATGTGTTTGAAGGGTTAGTGGGAGCGTACAAATTACTTCTTAGTGTTATATATCCTAACAACATTATCATTATTATAGTAATAATGAGATGTTTGTGAGGTAAAAGGTTTACCTAAGTCTTCTTTACTCCGTGAAAGCAGTGGGAGTAGTCTCTGTTATATACGATATAAAGTTTTATATAAGATATAAAACCAAGAGACTTGTGAGATACTCTTATTATTCGTGCATTAGATATGATCTAATAAAAGACACAACAAGGCTATCTGTATGACAGTTAGTATAACTGTTTGACAGTTAATGTGTGTCTTGTATATAGTATTCATCTTTCATAAATGATGATTCCTTTTTCGAAAGAGATATTGATTAGAATGTCTAATCAATCTTATGTATCATATGATGATGACATAATGAATACTTTATAATGTGCGATTAAAGATATCGATTTAATCGTATTTGTTACGAGTTATTTTGATATCCTATAGACCATAGGATGGATCTTGAAACACGTTCTTTGTGATCTTTGAGATATTAAGAACGAGTTTTTAATTCATGGAGAATACAGTCTGCAACCATTAGGGTCATATTAGTTTTGAGACTAATTATGACGTTAGACAGTTTACGTCATAAAGAGTCACAAAATATGCAGTGGGAGTGTCACGAAGGATTCAACTATTTAGTGGAATTAGATGCAACTTATGAAGTATTGACTTATGAAGTTGCATAATGACCTTATAAATTAGAAGTTTTATATTGGTTTTGTGCTTGTGGTTGTCCGCATAGTATTTTATATTTGACCCCTGAATACTTGGACAACTCAGTAGCTGTAGCACAATACTGATGTAGTGTCTGATTCATAATAATGTATAATTTAATGTAGGACACAGAAATCGGTGACGCTGTCTCAGGCTCGCGGCCCGGTTGGGAGTACGGAATAGCCCGCGGGGGAACTAAACTGGAGAAATAACATGGAGTCGCCACCCGATGTGAACCGGGAAAATGATTTAAGGCCGTACTCACCCCTCGCAAGGGAAGACCTCAAACCGTTGGGTTCGGAATGGTCCCTTACTTATGCCACTTGTAATGATATGATTTGTGCAATAATCTAACCAAGCCTAAGCAACATATATTTCCAAGGATAATCTATTCCTAAGTTCGCATGTATAAAATAAATCATCGTAACGGCAAACATAAGATATCACACAATAATCTTATGAACATATTGAATCATCAAACACGAAAAATAAATAACAACCTAAACATAAATGTAAATTGAACGCCTATTGCGAAAGAAGATAACCAAATCATGCATAGAGGAATACGTATTAATGGCTAAATCATGCTTAAGAAACAAGTAACATCCTAACGACCTAATCATGCTTTAAGAAATGCTTGAACACAATCTCACGAACATATCAAATAGATAAATGCGGGAATACAAATAGATGACAACAGTAAAAGTGTCAATAATGGAATGATATGATTAATTACATAATGCAAAAGAAATCACCCAAGAAGCAATCATGCATGAAATATGATGAAAATGACTCGGTTCACTATATATGCGTTCATGTAGCATTTGAACGGTAAATAGAAGGTTCGCGTTCGTATAGCGTTCGAGAATGCGTTCGAACGGGATAAGACCTAATGAATGATAAAACAAAATGCATGTGCGTTCAAGTAGCATTCCTACACACGTTCGAACAGACTGAGACAGAATGCGTATGTTCGTGTAGCGTTCGGAAATGCGTTCGAACGAGATTACCAAAATTGCATCTGAAACGACACAAACAAATGCATGGATTTACCAAATACACAATGTAGGACCTCGTGTGCCCAATTGAACACATCTCAGATTCAATCGAGTGCACCTCGTCCGGCGCGGCAAACATCATGGTAAAGGTAGCCTTTAGGCATTTCCCTCGAATAGAGGACCTTTAATCCACCCTAGTTAGCCCATGCGCACATGAATGTAATACATGCGTAAATAAAGCAATGATATGCAAAGGGTAAATGACATAGTAAAAGGCGCGACAAAACATCGTGGTAAAGGTAGCCTTCAGGCGTTTCCCTCGAATAGAGGACCTTTAATCCACCATAGCTAGCCCATGCGCATTATATTATAATGCATATAAAATAAAGAGACAATAATATAGGATTTCGTATACTCGATTGAACATATCTCACATTCAACCAAACATACTTCGTCCGGCGAGGCAAAGTATTGTCATAAAGGTAGCCTTTTAGACTTTTCTTCCCTCAAATAGAGAACCTTTAGACCAATATACTAAGCCCATGCGCACTATATCATCAATACACAATGAAGTAACGTGAGGAAAGTAAAAGACGGAATATAAAATGCGAATAATAAACAAACAAGATAAAATAAAGATGTGTCGTTTGATCAAGTGGTACGTGGAGTTGTTTCCCAAGTACAGACCGCATTACCATCCATTCAGATTCGGCTACGGAATTTACGTCTGGGTTTCCATCCTAAATACCACAAGAGACGAAACATTTTCCCATCCATTCAAAGGCCACAACATGCATCCACAAGCGACTCTCATGCGAAGAAAATAAATAAAACAATTAAAAAGATGAATTAAAATAAATAAGAAAAGTGCCCTCAGGTCTAACCTTTTAAATCGTCTCTCGGAAGTATGATACACGGTCGTCGGAAGGGTTGATGGTCCGCAACTCCTCCGGTTCACTGGTTCAACATTTTCCCTCGTTGTTTCGCTATTTGGGCTGCTATTTTCGCTCTGTTTTACTGCTGTTTTTAGTCACTATTTTACGGTAAAGGCTACTATTTTGCGGTAAAAAAGGCTACTATTTTGCGGTAATTTTAAGCGTTTTAAAGTGCAATTTTGGGACTGTTTGGGGGTATTTTCAAGGGTTAAATCTACGGCAAATTGGGTAGTTTTAAGGGGACTGTGTGGGTGCAGTTTGGGCAGTGATATGCGGCTGAACTGGGCAGTGCAGATGAGGGGTTTTCTCGGCAGTTACTGGTAGTTTTTGAGGGCTTTGTGTGGCTTTTTATGTGTGCAATGAGGGATGTGTGATGTGCGGCAGTGAGGGTGTGTTGTGAGGGTAATATGCGGCAGTTTTAGGGGTTACTGGAGGTCAGTTTGTGTGTTGGTTTGAGGGGTTGCTAAGGGTCAGTATTTGTGCGTGAATGAGGCTGTGTGAGGGCAGTATTTGTGGCGTGAATGAGGCTGTTTGGTGATGGCAGTGAAAGGGGCAGAGGACGTGTTGAATGGCTATGTGAGGGCAGTGTGTTTGAACGGTGAATGGCACTTATTTGGATTAGTTTTGTCGATTGAAGGGTTGAGCTTGGTGATTTGTGGTTCGACAATGGGCTAGTCTTGTGGATGGCGTTGTGGTCAAGGGGCTTACGTGAAGGTTTTTTTTCTTTACGTGAAGGATGATGAGGGAGAGAGTTGAGAGTTGATCTAGGGTTTATTTTTTGTTGTTTGTTGTGTCATTGAGCTAGGAGAGGTGAGGGTTGGTTTTGTGTCTCTTTTTATAGACAAAGGCTAGGGTGAATCCTTGTTTTAAAAGGAATGAGATTTTTTTAATAAAGGTGATATCTTTTAATTAGTATTTCACATGGAAAACATTTTTTTTAATTAGGGACAAGATTTGGCTTGTTTTGGAAGATCATATATTTGATTTAATTTAATTAGGTATGTAATTATTTAGATTTTATTTGATTTGTTTTAATTTCCCATGTGTTAAATATGTGATTTTATTGGTTTTGGATGTGTTTTATTGGGCTTGGACGTGAATGGGCTTGGTGTGGGCGTGAACTTGGCTTTGTGGGCTAGGTTAAATCGTTCGCGGGGTTTTGGGCTAAATGTGTTGTTTTAAAATGGAGGTCCAACAAGCGAGCCCGAAGCTAAACAAGTGAACTATATCCAACAAAAATCCCAATTTCTGACTTTTCCCTTCCGACGTCCGTTTCCCGCGACTTCCGCGACTTAAAAGTAGTGTCTCCAAATGAGACTCATTATATGGACTTACATGCAAAAATGCAGTGCCTATACTCACCCCTACTTTGATGGGACTTGTGCAGTGTGTGACAATGACAATCCTATCAAAGTTGTTCAATGCATTTTCACTTACCTGGCTCGCCAACTGCCACCTTACTTGCCTGCTGCTTCGAGCTGAGTTGATGACGTAGTGGACCTCGATCCTAGGACGCATCCCAATAATTGCAACCGAAAACGGGGGACTCGACCCTAGGGCGTATCCCAATACCAATGAAAAAGTGGGTCACGACCCTGAGACGCATCCCCAAACTGATGATGAAGGGGGCCAACGACCCTGAGACGCATCCCGATAACTACAACCAATAACTGGGGCCTCAACCCTAGGACGTATCCCAATACCGCTGACAATGTGGGTCACGACCCTGAGACGCATCCCCAAAATTGATGATGCAGGGGGCCAACGACCCTGGGACGCATCCCGATAACTGCAACCGACAACGGGGGCCTCGACCCTGGAACGCATCCCGATAAAGTTGACAATGAGGGTCACGAAACTGGGACGCATCCCTAAAAATGATGATGCAGGGGGCCAACGACCCTGTGACGCATTCCGATAACTGCAACTGACAACGGGGGCCTCGACCTTGGGACGTATCCCGATAATGTTGACAATGTGGGTCACGACCCTGGGATGCATCCCCAAAACTGCTGATGATGTGGGTCACGACCTTGGGACGCATCCCCAAACTGCTGATGATATAGGTCACGACCCTTGGACGCATCCCCAAAACTGTTGACACTGATGCTGATGTGGATATAGGCCTCAACCCTGAGACTCATCTCCAAAACTAATATTGATGCTGATGTGGGCCTCACCCCCGGACTCATCCCTAAAACTGATGTTGATGTGGGCCTCGACCCTGGGACTCATCCCCAAAATTGATACTGATACTGATGTGGGCCTCGCCCCCGGGACTCATCCCCAAAATTGATACTGATACTGATGTGGGCCTCGCCCCCGGGACTCATCCCCAAAACTGATATTGACAATACTGATGTGGGCCTCGCCCTAGGGACTCATCCCAAAAACTAATATTGATACTGATGTGGGCCTCGCCCCCGGGACTCATCCCCAAAACTAATACTGATGTGGGCCTCGACCCTGAGACTCATCCCCAAAATTGCTAATGATATGTGTAGGCCTCGACCCTGGGACTCATCCCCAAACTGATGCTGATGTGGGCCTCGACCCTGGGACTCACCCCCAAACTGATGCGGATGTGGGCCTCGCCCCTAAACTGATGCTGATGTGGGCCTCTACCCCAAACTGATACTGACACTGATGTGTCTCCATACCCGGAGAGTGCCATACCTGGCAAAACTGATACTGATAATGATGTGGGCCTCGCCCCTAGGGTGCCATACCTATGGCAAGACTGATACTGATAATGATGTGGGCTTCACCCCCAGAGTGCCATACTTGGCAAGACCGATAATGATAACGATGTTGGCCTCACCCCCAGAGTGCCATACCTGGCAAGACTGATATTGATAATGTGATGGTTCATTTCAATATATTGTACTGCCTCTTACAAGATAATTCTGATAGTTAAACATATTTGTCCTCAACGGATGCTCCGTGTCAAAACCAGAGAACCTTCAAAGTACCTGATACAACTCAAATCCGACCGTCTGAGTGAATGATCTGAACTAGACTCCAAGTGTGTGTGTGTTATGGCTCTTTCGCAGCTTCACCCTTAAGTAAGCCAACTCGATGATTTTATCTCGGAGAACCGGATCAGTGGGTCTAACCAACCTAGATTTCTTGATAACACTCTGTGATTACTTCCACGTACTCAACATGATATGGTTTTCTTCTTTTTTCTTTTGTCTCTTTCTTTCTTTCTCTTTTTTCGACTCACCTACCCTTGAAGGTAGCATTTCTCCTCATGGTGGTCCTAATACTCGCCCATGGTTAGTTTCACACTTATTGGTTATAGGCAGTCTATTTTTTCTTTTCTTTTCATTGCAAAGACTTTCTTTATTTCCAACCATATCATATATCGTAGCATAAGTAAACTAGGGTGGATATCTAGGCAAACGGCCATTCACTGATCCACCATCTCTTCAACTAGTCATCTTGCCAGCTACTCAGGCTTCCACCACTAAGACCCCATGATCAAGTGCTCGCGAGTCTAGCTGAGATCAACTATTCAGAATACCGGATGAGAGCACATCTCGCACTTATCGTTTCTAAGGTTTCTCCCTACAGCAAACAATGTCGTAATCGGACATATGCCTGACTATCAAAGAATTCTCTTTTTTTTTCACTCACTCCATGAAATTCTTCCTTTCAACCGCTGATATGTGGGCATCGCCCCCTGGGATCCATTCCTGAAACTACTACTGATATGGGTCTCAACCCTGAGATTTATCCCCGAAATTGACATTGATATGGGCCTCAACCCTGGAATTCCTTCCCAAAACTGATACTGATTCATTTCTGAAACTGACTGCACTATTGCTGCTTCTGATTGGCTTGCCTTTGCCACTTTCTTTGTTCCTTCTTTGAAACTTGTGAATACAAAACAAAACAAACACAAAAAAGAATACAAGATATGTTACGTGTATGCATGCATGCGTGAATGAGTTTCCTATTTCATTGGGTTAGGTCTTCTGTCAATTCCTTTGGTGACTGCTTGGTCTTCTCTTCCTCAGGGAAAGTACTGCTTCAATCCGTCTACGTTGATCGGTTTGGTGAACTCATTCCCTTCAAAATCTGACAGTCTCACCACCCCACTTCCCAATTTCCGAATGGCTATCCTGTCTTTTCTGCTTGCTTCTTCCAAAGATTCCCCATGTTTCTAAACATCGCTGAGTATCACAGTACCAGGGTTGAATGTTTTTATCAAATATACTCTTGTTGTAGGTTGAAAGGAAGAGATTCAGGCAAGTAAGCGAAATGAACATCTTTATTATCATTAAAAAGGTTCAAACAAGTAGATAAAGTCAATGTCTTATGATTAATGGATGTGACATCACAATTGAATGAGATCAGGAAAACAAACATCTCCATAATTTGCAACTTCGTCTTCCCCCGTCTTCTTGCTTCCTTCGACCATCAGATTCTCCAAGTACAGTAGTTGTTTTTCCCATTTACTTTCCCATTCCGGCTCTATCTCATCTTTACTATTGTTGCCCCATATCCTCAGGTGGGAAGCTTGGTGGTCGTGAGTTTGGAAGACAGTACTGTTAGGTAGGCCGAATTTAATCATGTAGGTAGGCGATGGGATGGAGTGATAGTTAGGTATGAGGTTTCTCTGTGTGATGGGTTGTTCTTTTTCTGGGTCGGGTATTTTGTGGGAATCAATGAGGTCTTGGATTTCATGCCTAAGGCGGGTGCAGTTGTTAGTTTCATGGCCTCTTTTCTGGTGGAGCTAACATTATAGGTTTAGGTCAAGGTAGCGTGGCACAGGGTTTGGAAGTGGTTTAGGCTCTAAGGGATTTAGGAGTCCTTGCCTTTTCAGCTCTACAAATACCTCTGACAAAGGTCTACCAAGATTGGAGAATCGTCTGTTTTTGAGGGAGTGGGCTTGGTCTTTGAAGGTCCCCCAATGGCCTTTCCATTATGGTTATAAAACTTACTGTTACTGGCTATACGGGGTACGATCAAACTGGCCACATCATTGGTCAAAACTTGCAACATCTCAATAATTTTGGTTACTTTGGTCTCCAATTGATCCAGGCGGGATCCCTCATTGACTGACTTACTCATGTTGGCTGATGGTTTTCTGAAAAGTCTCTCTTCTCCCCCAACCCAACGAGAATCTATGATGGCTTTTTGAACACAAGGGGTTAGCATGATGAGTGTATGCATTAGGTACATGAGATGCGTGCGATGTATATAAGTTGGCTTTTTGTCATTTTAAAGCATTTAATCACATTATCACGAGGTGCAAACTTGTCATAGTTGAAAAGGCCCAACAGGTTTACACTTTTGTGATAACATGGCTAAATAACTTCAAATGATAAGGGGCCCAATCACAGGATGGCCCATCGGTATTTTAGAAACTTTCAGCCCAATTGTCATAAGATACGAACTCATCCCAGTTTAAATGGCCCAACAAATTCGCATTTCTGACAAGAAGTCTAACTGAGTCCAAATGATGATGGTCCTAAGCATAAACATAAAGAAACAATTTCTACAGAGTGGCCCATCGGCATTTTAGAAACATTTAGCCCAATTTTCATAAGATATGAACTCATCCCAGTTTAAATGGCCCAACAAGTTCGCATTTCTTACAAGAAGTCCAACTGAATCCAAATGATGATGGTCCCTAAACACAAGCACAAGGAAATAATTTCAATTGGTCATACAACTATGGTCTACATGTGGGTTTACGGGAGTGCGGACGAAGACTCCCGTTGGCGAAGGATTGCCCACAACTAGGACTCCCCACTCAAGGGTTCGAGCGACCAAGTGAGCGCACCTTTTTTATAACTTAAGGTACGTGCCAACGAGTTATGGTGTGACTAACTGTCAAATGGATTTCCCATTGTAGATTCCCCAGAGAGAGGGTGGAGCGAACTCTCTTAAATACCCAAGTCTTTTAGGCTCTTATCGCCTTGGTGACAGGAATAAACAACAAGTCCTCCAAATTAGTCTGTCACAACGAGCTACGGGTAATGATTACCTAGGTGCCTTCACAGCTTTTCCTTATAGAAAGGTAGTGAATGAAGGAAGACACCAAACCATCACCTAGCCTTAACAATGCCTTTGATTAAACCCCCTTAACCCACTATAGACACGGTTAACTAAAGCACAAATCACAATCATTATAAGACATCATTTCGGGGCCGATTCTCTATCCCAGTGGAGTCGCCAGACTGTAGGACACAGAAATCGATGACGCTATCCCGGGCTCGCGGCCCGGTTGGGAGTACAAAATAGCCCGTAGGGGAACTAAACCGGAAAAATAACATGGATTCGCCACCCGATGTGAATCGTGAAAATGATTTAAGGCCGCACTCACCCCTCGCAAGGGAAGACCTCAAACCGTTAGGTTCGGAATGGTCCATTACTTATGCCACTTGTAATGATATGATTTGTGCAATAATCTAACCAAGCCTAAGCAACATATATTTCCAAGGATAATCTATTCCTAAGTTCGCATGTATAAAATAAATCATCATAACGACACACATACGATATCACACAATAATCTCATGAACATGTTGAATCATCAAACACGAAAAATAATAACAACCTAAACATAAACGTAAATTGAACACCTATTGCGAAAGAAGATAACCAAATCATGCATAGAGGAATAACGTACTAATGGTTAAATCATGCTTAAGAAACAAGTAACATCCTAACGACCTAATCATGCTTTAAGAAACAAGTAACATACTAACGACCTAATCATGCTTGAACACAATCTCACGAACATATCAAATAGATAAATGCGAGAATACAAATAGATGACAACAGTAAAAGTTTCAATAATGGAATGATATGATTAATTACATAATGCAAGAGAAATCACCCAAGAAGCAATCATTCATAAAATGTGATGAAAGACTCGGTTCACTGTATATACATTCATGTAGCATTTGAAAATACGTTCGAATGGTAAACAGAAAGTTCGCGTTCGTATAGCGTTCGAGAACGCATTCGAACGAGATAAGACCTGATGCATGATAAAACAAAACGCATGTGCGTTCGAGTAGCGTTCATAAACGTGTTCGAACAGACTGAGACAGAATGCGTACGTTCGTGTAGCATTCGGAAATGCGTTCGAACGAGATTACCAAAATGGCATCTGAAACGACACAAACAAATGCATGGATTGAACAAATACACAATGTAGGACCTCGTGTACCCAATTGAACACATCTCACATTCAATCGAGTGCACCTCGTCCGGCGCAGCAAACATCGTGGTAAAGGTAGCCTTTAGGTATTTCCCTCGAATAGAGGACCTTTAATCCACCCTAGATAGCCCATGTGCACAAGAATGTAATGCATGCGTAAATAAAGCAATGATATGCAAAGGGTAAATGACATAGTAAAAGGCGCGGCAAAACATCGTGGTAAAGGTAGCCTTCAGGCATTTCCCTCGAATAGAGGACCTTTAATCCACCCTAGTTATCCCATGCGCATTATATTACAATGCATATAAATGAATGAGACAATAATATGGAACTTCGTATATCCGATTAAACATATCTCACATTCAATCAAACATACTTCGTCCGGCGCGGCAAAACATCATGGTAAAGGTAGCCTTTAGGCATTTCCCTCGAATAGAGGGCCTTTAATCCACCCTAGCTAGCCCATGCGCATTATATTATAATGCATATAAAATAAAGAGACAATAATGTAGGACTTCATATACTCAATTGAACATATCTCATATTCAACCAAACATACTTCGTCCGGCGCGGCAAAGTATTGTCATAAAGGTAGCCTTTTAGACTTTTCTTCCCTCAAATAGAGAACCTTTAGACCAACATACTAAGCCCATGCGCACTATATCATCAATACACAAGGAAGTAACATGCGGAAAGTAAAAGACGGAATATAAAATGTGAATAATAAACAAACAAGATAAAATAAAGATGTGTCGTTTGCTCAAGTGGTACGTGAAGTTGTTACCCAAGTACAGACCGCACTACCGTCCATTCGGATTCGGCTACGGAATTTACGACTGGGTTTCCATCCTAAATAACTCAAGAGACGACACATTTTCCCATCCATTCAAATGCCACAACATGCATCCACAAGCGACTCTCATGCGAAGAAAATAAATAAAACAATTAAAAGATGAATGAAAATAAATAAGAAATGTTCCCTCAGGTCTAACCTTTTAAATCGTCTCTCGGAAGTACGGTACACGGTCGTCGGAAGGGTTGATGCTCCGCAACTCCTCCGGTCCACTGGTTCAACGTTTTCCCTCACTGTTTCACTGTTTGGGCTACTGATTTCACTCTGTTTTACTGCTATTTTACTGCTGTTTTCAGTCACTATTTTACGGTAAAAGGCTACTGTTTTTGCGGTAAAAATGGCTATTATTTTGCGGTAATTTTAAGCGTTTTAAAGTGCAGTTTTGGGACTGTTTGGGGGCGTTTTCAAGGGTTAAATTTGCGGCAAATTGGGTAGTTTTAAGGGGGTTGTGTGGGTGCAATTTGGGCAATGATATGCGGCTGAACTGGGCAGTGCAGAGGAGGGGTTTTCTCGGCAGTTACTGGCAGTTTTGGGGGGCTTTGTGCGGCTGTTTAGGCTTGCAATAAGGGCTGTGTGAAGTGCGGCAGTGAGGGTGTGTTGTGAGGGTAATATGCGGTAGTTTTAGGGGTTGCTGGATGTCAGTTTGTGCGTTGGTTTGAGGGGTTGCTAAGGGTCAGTATTTGTGCGTGAATGAGGCTGTGTGAGGGTAGTATTTGTGGCGTGAAGGAGGCTGTTTGGTGATGGCAGTGAAAGGGGAAGAGGACGTGTTGAATGGCTATGTGAGGGCAGTGTGTTTGAACGGTGAAGGGCAGTTATTTTGGCTTAGTTTTTGTCGTTTGAAGGGTTGGGCTAGTCATTGTGGATGGCTTGTGTGGTCAAGGGGCTTACGTGAAGGTCTTTTTTTCTTTACGTGAAGGATGATGAGGAAGAGAGTCGAGAGTTGATCTAGGGTTTATTTTTTGTTGTTTGTTGTGTCATTGAGCTAGGAGAGGTGAGGTTGGTTTTGTGGCTCTTTTTTTAGACAAAGGTAAGGGTGAATCCTTGTTTTCAAAGGAATGAGATTTGTTAATAAATGTGATATCTTTTAATTAGTATTTCACAAGGAAAACATCTTTTTTAATTAGGGACAAGATTTGGCTTGTTTTGGAAGATCATATATTTGATTTACTTTAATTAGGTATGTAATTATTTAGATTTTATTGATTTGTTTTAATTTCCCATGTGTTAAATATGTGATTTTATTGGTTTCGGATGTGTTTTATTGGGCTTGGGCGTGAATGGGCTTAGTGTGGGCGTGAACTTGGATTTTTCGGCTAGGTTAAATGGTTCGCGGGGTTTTGGGCTAAAGGTGTTTTAAAACGGAGGTCCAACAAGTGAGCCCGAAGCTAAACAAGCGAACTAAATCTAACAAAAATCCCAATTTCTGACTTTTCCCTTCCGACGTCCGTTTCCCGTGACTTCCGCGACTTAAAAGGTAGTGTCTCCAAATGAGACTCATCATAGGGACTTACATGCAAAAATACAGTGCCTACATTTAGATTATACAAAATATGAAAGATGATGGCTATGGGAAACGATGGAGTTTGTCTGACACACTCAATATGTTATAGCGGACCTACTTCTTGTTGCCTACCTCTTAAGTGCTAGGTGAGCTTTTGAGAGCCACGAGTATACGATACACATTGAGATGTGTATATGATACCGTGGATTGTCACAAGAGCAAGTGGGAGAAATTGTTGGGGTTGGTGCTCAGAGCGCCAATCCGCTCCGTATTTATGTCTGATTCATGAATACGAACAATCCATTTTTCCATAATATTACTTATTTATGGTTGCACCTCTTGTTTTTATATACGTATTCGATCTGATTACGATTAGATTGAAACTAAATGTGGTTTAGTGATATGTATATATTAGACAAAGGCCCGATGATATATAATGCAGTACACAGTTACAAACCTATGTCCGAATTTGCATATAACATATTTGCGTATAATCTATGTCCAAATTGCATACAACCTATTTGCATATAATCTATGTCCGAATTTCCATACAACCTATTTGCATATAATCTATGTCCCAATTTTCATGCATAAAGGTAAATTGAAATACGACAAGCATGCAACTTCATAAGCACACCATATTCATGGATACAGAAATGCAAGGAAATGGTAATTGTACAAACACGCATAAAAGTGAATCAGAATCATGGAAATCATATAATTTCATAAGCACATTATACTTATACATGTGGGAACACAAATAAATGGCAATTGCACAATCATGCGTAATAAAGAGAAGCAATTAGGTACATAATACAAAGAGATAACTAATGAGGCAGTTGTACATTAAAATAAACGTGCAATGATACGATGCAAAAGATAGACAATGAAAGTGAAAGAAAAAAGATGCGACATATGCCCACATCTATATAGGACTTCGAGTGTCCGATTAAACGTATTTCACATTCAATCGAACATACTTTATATGATGCATGATTATGCAAGGAGATGTCATATAAAAGGCAAACAACGTAATAAAAGAGCGCGGTGAAGTATCGTGGTAAAGGTAGGCTTTTAGGCTTTTCTTCCCCCAAATGGAGAACCTTTAATCCAACTTACTAAGCCCATGCGCACAATAACATAATGCATATAAAATTGAAGACAACAATATCGGACTTCGTATACCCGATTGAACACATCTTACATTCAATCAAATATACATCATCCGGCACGGCAAAGCATCGTGGTAAAGGTAGGCTTTTAGGCTTTTCTTCCCCCCAAATGGAGAACCTTTAATCCAACTTACTAAGCCCATGCGCACAATGACATAATGCATATAAAATTAAAGACAACAATATCAGACTTCTTATACCCGATTGAACACATCTTACATTCAATCAAATATACATCATCCGGTGCGGCAAAGTATCGTGGCAAAGGTAGACCGTAGGCTTTTAATCCTTCGACATGGAGGACCTTTAATCCAACTTGCTAAGCCCATGCGCATAATAACATAATGCATATAAAAGTAAAGACAACAATATCGGACTTCGTATACCCGATTGAACACATCTTACATTCAATCGAATATACATCATCTGGTGCGGCAAAGCATCGTGGCAAAGGTAGGCCGTAGGCTTTTAATCCCTCGACATGGAGGACCTTTAATCCTACTTGATAAGCCCATGCGCTTTATCACATCATTACACAAAAAAATAACATGCAGAAATTAAATAGTGGATAGTAAATGAATCAAGATAACATAAAACAAAATATGTGTCGTTTACTCAAGTGGTACGTGGAGTTGTATCCCAAGTACAGACCGCACTACCGTCCATTCGGATTCAGCTACGGAATTTATGTCTGGGTTTCCATCCTATATAACACAAGAGATGACACATTTTCCATTTTATTCAAGGGCCACAACACACATCATTCCACAATATTCATGCAAATGAAATTCAGTAAACAATTAAGACATAGATAAAAATAAATGAGAAAAGTGCCCTCAGGTCTAACCTTTTATGTCGACTTTCGGACTCGCGTTACATGGTGATTGGAAGGGCTAAAGCTCCGCAACTTTTCTGGTTCACTGGTTCATATCTTTTCTCGCTGTTTCGCTGTTCGGGCTACTGTTTTGACTCCATTTTGCTGTTGTTTTGCTGCTTTTTTTTGTCACTATTTTTGTTGTATAAGGCTACTATTTTTTGCATTTTTTAAGGATCTAGGGGCTGTTGTTTTGGTGGTTGTTTAAGGGTTTTTTGAAGTGCAGTTTTTGTTCACTATTTTGGTGATTTTAGATACTGTTTTGAGGTACTTGGGCTGCTAATTTTCGGAAATACTGGAGGCAGTTTGGGGGAGTATTCTCGGTGGTGTATAGAGGTAGTGAAGGGCTACTGTTTCGGGTTAAAGGGGACTGTTTTGTGAGGATATTGTGTGGCAGTTTAGGGCTGGTCAGTAAAGGGTCTTTACGGCAGTGTGTGAGGTAGTTTGGGGCTGGTGTCGGCGTGCAGTGGATTGTGTCTATGAAGGGTTCTCTCGGTAGTTTAAGAGGGCTGTGTAGGATGGGTGTTCTCGACAGTTTAAGGTGTTGTATATGAGGGGTATTGCAGCAATGGAGTTAGGTGGTGATACTTGCGAAAATGTGAAGGGAGGAGAGTGAGGGAATTATTTTTGCTTCTTGTTCTTGTATTAGGCGTGAGAGCTAGGAGAGGTGAAGGATTGAAATTGTGTTTTTTTTATAGGTAAATGATAGGGTTAAATCTTGTTGGAGAAGGAATGAGAGATCATGCAATAAAGGTGAGATATTTCTTAGTGTCATGCAAGGAAAGCAAGAGATTGATTGGAGACAAGATTTGGTTTAATTAGGAAGTTAATATATTTGATTTATGTTAATTAGGTAGGCAATTATTTAGATTTTATTTAATTTGTTTTGATTTTCCAATGTGTTAAATATGTATTTAAATTATTTGGATGTGTTTTAAGTGGGATTGGGCGTCTGTGAGCTTATGGTGGGCATGTGGTTAGTTTTTGGTGGTGGGCTTGGTGTTTTTCAAGGGTTTTGGCCAAGCTTAAGTGGTTTGCGGCGGTTTTGGGCTAAAGTTAAGTGGTTTGCGGGGTTTTTTGGGCCAATGTGCTTTAAAATGGAGGTCCAACAAGTGAGCCCGAAGCTAAACAAGCGAATAAAATCTAACAAAATCCCGATTCCCTTCCGACGTCCATTTCCCACGACTTTCTCAACTTAAAAGGTAGTGTCTCCAACTGAGACTCATCATAGGGTCTTATATGAAAAAATGCAGTGCCTACAGTCGCCCCCACTTTGATGGGACTTGTGCAGTGTGTGACAAGAACAATCCCATCAAAGTTATGCAATGCATTTTTACTTACCTGGCTCGCCAGCTGCCACCTGACTTGTCTGCTGCTTTGAGCTGAGTTGATAATGCAGCGGACCTCGATCCTGGGACGCATCCCAAAACTGCTGGTGACTTGGGCCTCGGCCCTAGGATTTATTCTCGGATTCATTCCAAAACTCTGACTGTGCGGGCCTTGACTCTAGGATTCATTCCCGGATTCATTCCAAAACTCTGACTGTGCGGGCCTCGACCCTAGGATTCATTCCAAAATTCTGACTACGCGGGCCTCGACCCTAGGATTCATTCCTGGATTCATTCCAAATCTCTGACTGTGCGGGCCTCGACCCTAGGATTCATTCCAAAATTCTGACTGTGCGGGCCTCGACCCTAGGATTCATTCCAAAATTCTGACTGTGCGGGCCTCGACCCTAGGATTCATTCCTGGATTCATCCCAAACTCTGATGATGTGGGCCTCGGCCCTATGATTCATTCCTGGATTCATTCCAAAACTCTGACTGTGCGGGCCTCGACCCTAGGATTCATTCGTGGATTCATTCCCAACTCTGATGATGTGGGCCTCGCCCCTAGAGTGCCAAACCCGGCCAGACCGATATTGATGCTTAAGTGGGCTTCGCCCCCGAGACTCATCCCCAAAAACTGATATTGATGATGTGATGGTTTATTTCAACATACCATGTTGCCTTTCATGAGATGATCCTGATAGCTAGACATATTTTTGTCCTCAATGAATGCTTCGCGTCGAAACCTGAGAACCTTCAACGTACTTGTTACACTCAACTCTGATCGTCTGAATAGGTGATCTGAACTAGACTCCTAGTGTGTGTGCGCCAAGGCTCTTTCGCAACTTATTCCTTAGTAGGCCAACTTGATGATTTCATCTCGGAGAATCGGATTAGTGGGTCTAACCAACCTGGCTGTCTTAATCACACTATGTGATTACTTTGTCATACTCAACATGATATGGTCTTCTTCTTTTTTTCTTTTCTCTTTTTTTTTTTCAACACACCTATCATTTAAGGTAGCATTTATCCTCTTGGTGGTCCTAATACTCGCCCATGGGTAGCTTCACGCTTATCGGTTATAGACGGTCTATTTTTTTCTTTTCTTTTTATTACAGAGACTTTTTCTTTGTTTCCAACCATATCATATATCATAGCATAAGTAAACCAGGATGGACATCCAGGCAAACAGTCATTTACTGATCCACCATTTCTTCAATTAGTCATCTTGCCAACCATTCAGGCTTCCATTGTTGAGATCCCGTAATCAAGTGCTTGCGAGTCTAGCCGAGATCAATCCATTCAGAGTATCAGATGAGAACACATCTCGCACTTATCGTTTCTAAGGCTTCTCCCTACAACAAACAACGTCATCACCAGACATATGTCTAACCATCAAAGACTTCTCTCTCTCTCTCTCCTCTTTTTTTTTTCATTCATTCCACGGAATTCTTCCTTTCAACTGCTGGTAATGTGGGCTTCGCCCCCTGGGATCCATTCCCGAAACTCAAGCCAATATGGGCCTCAACCCCGGGATTCCTACCCAAAACTGATACTGTGCTGTCGCTGCTCCTGATTGGCTTGTCTTTGTCACTTTCTCTTTTTCTTCTTCAAAACCTATGAATACAAAAAAATACACAAACACAAAAAGGAATGCAAAATACGTTACGTGTATGCATGCATGGATGAATGAGTTTCCCATCCCGTTGGGTTAGGTCTTCCGCCGATTCCCTTGATGACCATTCTTCTCTTCCTCAAGCAAAGTACCGCTTCAATCTTTCCACATTGATCAGCCCGGTGAACTCATTCCCTTCCAAGTCTGACAGTCTCACTGCCCCATTTCCCAATTTCTAAATGGCTATCCTGCCTTTTTACTTCCTTCTTTCGAGGACTCCCTGTGTTCTAAGCATTACTGAGTATCATAGTACCAGGGTTGAACGCTTTTGTCAAATATACTCATGTTATAGGTTGAAAGGAAGAGAATTAGGCAAGTAAACGAAATAAACGGCTTTATTATCATTAAGAAAATGTTCGAACAAGCGGACAAAGTCAATGTCTTTATTAAAAATGCATGATCAAATAAACTTAGGAGGAACAACTTCATCATTCGCAGCATTGCCTTCTTCCTTGACCTATAGTTCTTCACTACTGTCATTTTCTATCCCCATGTAAAAAGCTTGGTGGTTGAGAGCTTGGAAGACGAAGCTTTCAGGTAGGCCGGAGTTGATCATGGTGGTGGAACGGAGTGGTAATTTGGTATAGGATTTCTGTGTGTGCTGGGTTGTTCTCTTTCTGGGTCAGGTATTTTGTGGGTGTCAATGAGGTCTTGGATCTCATGCCTAAGGTGGGGGCAGTTGTCAGTTTCGTGACCTTTTTGTTGGTGGAAGTAGCAGAATAAGTTCAAGTCAAGGTAGTGTGGCACAGGGCTTGGGAGTGGTTTAGGTTCCAAGGGTTTCAGGAGTCCTTGCATCTTCAACTTTTCAAACACCTTCGATAGAGGCCTGCCAAGGTTGGAAAATCGCCTGTTTCTGATGGCGGTGACCTCGGCACTAGCGGGCTTGGTTTCAGAAGGGCCCCAAAAAATTCTCCTATTCTGGCCATAAAACTTTATGTTCTCAACCTCTTCCTCCTCAATATCCATAACAATCTCTCTCAACTGTCGAAAATCAGCGATCATCGAAGTCATCCTCCTCAGCTTACCATAAATAGAGGGCTTGGTGCCCTTGATGATCATCTTGATCTGGTCTTTCTCTGAAGGCCGAGTATGCATCTTTAAAAGCTGGCTCCTCCAGCGGTCTACATACTCCTTGAAGCTCTCCTCCGGCTTCTGCTTAGTGTTCTCCAAATCACGGAGTGACAAATCGATCTCCAGATCTGTAACATACTGTTTCAGAAAGGAGTCTGCCAGTTCCCTCCAATCTTCCTTAACCTTTTTCTCAAGGCTGTGATACCACACTACAGGTGCCCCTTCAAGTGACATCCCAAACATCTTTTGAACTTGGCGCTATGACAGGCCCACTGAACTCATCACCGAGATATATTGCCGCAAATGGACCCTTAGGTCTCCATTCCCATCAAATTTGGCCATATCAGGCATTTTAAACTGAGCTGGCAGCTGCTCCTCGAAGGTCATCGCCTCATAATTCAACAAGTCCTCATGTTTTCCATTCAGTTTGTGGGTAACTGACTCCATCTGATCACAGAGTTTCTGTATCTCGGTCTGAGACCCGGCAATTCTCCCCGCGGCATATTCAGCCATATCATCGTCGAAAGTAGGGATGTCATCCCCCAACCTATTCGGAGGCTCCTCACGTCTTACATTCTCAGAGTTTCCCCCAGCACGGGGAACAGCCATATTTTCCATGGTAGTAGTCAAGGCTTGTAACTGTTCAGTAATCTTGGTGAGACCATTCTCTAGCTGATCCATGCGAGATACCTCATTTTCTGATCCACTCATGTCTGCTATCGGCCTTTTAGTGAGTCTTCCCTCTTTCCTAACCCAACGGCAGTCTATGATGCCTTTTAAAATTCTCAGTCAGCATGTATGCGTGCAAATGCATGTAATATATAAACCTATAGAAATTTTACACTAGTTGGCCCATTATCATTTTAAAGTGTTCAACCAAGCCATTGCGCGGTGCAAACTTGTCCCAGTTGAAAAAGGCCCAACTGGTTTACACTTTGCAACAACGTGGCTAAACAACTGTAAATAATGAAAGGCCCACACATAAAATGGCCCATCGGCATTTTAGAAGCTTTTGGCCCAATTGTCATAGGATACGAACTCGTCCCAGTTTAAATGGCCCAACAAGTTCGCATTTCTAACAAGAAGTCCAACTGAATCCAAATGACGATGGTCCCAAACATAAGCACAAATAAATAATTTATACAGAGTGGCCCATCGGCATTTTAGACACTTTTGGCCCAATTGTCATAGGATACGAACTCGTCCCAGTTTAAATGGCCCAACAAGTTCGCATTTCTGACAAAAATTCCAACTGAATCCAAATGACAATGGCCCCAAACACAAGCATAGAACAAATAATCTCTAAGGTTCACATGTGGGTTTACGGGAGTGCGGACAAAGACTCTCGCTGACGAAGGATTGCCCATAACTAGGACTCCCCACTCAAGGGTTCAAGCGACCAACTAAGCGCACATTTTTTATACCTTAAGGTATGTGTCAACGAGTTATGGCGTGTGACTAACTGTCAAATGGACTTCCCATTGTAGATTCCCCAGAGAGAGGGTGGAGTGAACTCTCTTAAATACCCAAGTCTCTTAGGCTCTTATCGCCTTGGTGACAGGAATAAACAACGAGCCCTCCAAATTAGTCTGTCACAACGAGCTACGGGTAATGATTAACTAGGTGCCTTCATAGCTTTTCCTTATAGAAAGGTAGTGAATGAAGGAAGACACCCAACCATTACCTAGCCTTAACAATGCCTTTGAATTAACCCCCTTAACCCATTACAGATACGATTAAATAAAGCACAAATCATAAACATCACAAGACATTATTTCGGGGCCAATTCTCTATCCCCAGTGGAGTCGTCAGACTGTATGAAACAAAAACTGACGACGTATGCTACTCCATACTCCCAACCGGGCCGCAAGCCCGGAACAACATGCGTCATCAGTTTCTGTGTCCTACAGCACTCACGTCACCGATATATTTAGATCAGACCTCCGCCTGTTTGTTGGGTGTGGACTGATCCTCATGATATCCTGTGTGTATCCAGATAGGATCCGTCAGTTCTGTGTATAGAGCATAGGTAGTCCATATAGGATTAGCAGTCTGTTAAATCTGTGGCCATAGTATACTTTGGAAGTAAGTTCCGAATGTTATTTAGAGATTGCTAATAGATACGTCGACGGGATAATACCTATAGAGATTTGACGTTTACATCTATCTCTCTGGTATTATCCAGATACTTGTTACGGAGGGATTATACGTATGCAATGACCTCGACCTATATGATTCAGCTAGTTTATCCGTGGTCGTCATAATTTACGGGTGGGTAAATTATAGACACAAAATTGGATTTTGTGACGGATATACCTGAATCTAGAGAGTCTCACTAATGAAATATACTCGTAGAGCACTAGGGCGACTTTTATAAATAATGGTGATTATTTATAAATCGTTTAAACGTTAAACGAAAAATACATGCGAACGGGTCGAACCGTCATTTCCTAATTAATGTGTATTTGTATTTAATATATGATATTATTAAATACACATTAATAAATTGTCAAATAAAGGTATTTGACATATATCATTAATATATGTATTTGAGATATTTAAAGTAAATATAATACATATATTTGAGATATTTGTATTTAATTAATTATTTAATTATTTAATTCTTAAATGATTATTATAATTAAAATATAAATATCTTACCAAATGATAAAGTTAGGAAATGATTATAAGTGTAAATGTTTGACTTTACATTAAAGGAAAAAGGTTGTGAAATTGAATTTGACTTCCTTGGATATTTGTTTTAATTGTTAAAATTGAAAATATCCATTTTCCTTTTTAGTTGTAATTTTCGGCCAACACCCTAAATTGAATATAAGTGTTATATTTTTGAGTTGCAATTTTTGACTTATTGAATTACATTAAAGTGTTAATGATTTCTAAAACAAGTTGGCAATTTGGCTTTAAATGAAACAAAAACTAAATATCTAGATATTTTATACTACCTAATTTCGGCCAAGGCTCTTTTTGGGTGAAGTATATATTGTTTTGTTTCATTTTTAGGGTTAGAAAAGTTCATTAGATACCAAATAAATATAAAAGAAGTTGAGAGAAAAGCTTGAAGGCTAAAGGGAAAAGTTTGGAAATCTTTGAGTTTTGTAAGTTTTTCTTTAAAGTTTTCAACATGAAAATTGTTTCTAACATGCTTAGCATCATTTGTGTTGCTTTGGTGTTATCTCTCTTCTTATAGTTTGTGTTTATTTTGGTTGTGAACTTTGATGAAAGATTGATGCATGTAAGTAAGCTTGAAATGGTTTCAAAGCTTTACTTTTGATTTTTGGAAAATCAAGTTGCCATTCTAGAGTTGGTAAGCCACTTCTTGGTGACCTAGAATTTTTCTAGAGTTGTTTCAAAGTGGTGAGGCTAGATTGGTGAAGTATTGAATGGATTAAAGTGTTGGATTTTGTAAATTTGGTGAAATTGGACAATTTGATGAAATTGAAAAATTAGGGTTCATAACCAATTCCAAATTTGGGGCTTTTCATATATGTGATGTATTATGGTATGCATATTATGCTTGTAAAATTTTAGGTTGATTGGATTTGATCTTTGCATGTTTTGAACTAAAGGGACCAAATTACAATTAATTGAAAATTTTGGGTGGCTCACGGCATTAGACTAAAAATTAGGGATTTGTGTGAAATCTTATTTTGATGCATTAGATGTGTTGAAAAACATTTTAGAAATGATTTAGAATCATCCAAAATTACATTTGATAATTTTTGGGCTAAAATAATAAATTTACAAAGTTTTGGGGCAATTCGGTAATTACCAAGAATTTAATCTATTGTGTAATTTTTCAGAATTTGATAATTGAATAATTAAATAAATAAGTTTATTTAATTGATCCAAGAAAAAATTTTAAAATCGAAAAATTTTGATTTTCCACTATTCCGCTGCGTTACCGATATTCCCCCTTAAAACCCCAACATGATCCCTATACTATGATGGAAAAATTGAAGGACCTTCATCGATCTAAACTTAGATCACAAAGGTATGAATTGCAAAAAAATCTCTTTCGCTCACGAATGTCAGAGGGTACATCTGTTGAGCACCATCTGTCACAGATGATTGATGACATTGAACAGCTAGGTCAGCTAGGCATAACCTTTGAGGCTGAGACTTCTATAGATTTGATCTTGTAGTCTCTTCCTGATAGCTGGAGCGGGTTCATCATGAACTACAATATGATGAACCAAGACCATACTCTTAAATATTGCGTGAAGTAGAAAAAGAGTTATTGAAGGGCAAAAAGCGTGAGGCACACTTCGCTTCAACATCTCAGTCTCCGAGGGCTTGGCCCAAGGCGCCTGGAGGTGTAAAGAAGAAGAATAAGAAGAAGAAGAAGAAGAACAAGAAGAAGAAGAAGGGCAAGGCCAAATCGTCAAAGTCTTCTGGGAAGGCCAATGACAAATCCTAAGATGTATGCTTGCAGAGTGGCAAACGGGGTCACTGGAAGAGTGACTGCTGTGAGTACTGTTGGGTTTCTAGGTTAGTCCCAAGATCGATTTCAAGCAATGAAACATGTGTGAATACTCAAAGAAGAATGGTGGAAACATACTCACTTTGATCGGTTTTGGATGCGATGAACACAAGCCTTTTGTTGCTCCCTTGAAGCTCTTGGCATTGGGCTCTAATTTGTGCTCCAAATTTTCGGTCATGCCCTCCATTGATGCTCCAAGCTCCCAGCTCCAAGCTTTGAAAATAGTGATTCCATGCCCTTGGGTGGGTTTCCCTATCACCTTTGGATGACTCATTTGAGTGCTAGCTCTTGTGATTTTGCAACAAAATCATGAAGAAAAATGCACCCTAGGCTCACAGTTACAAGAGAGAAAAATTGGCTCCATGGCCAATTGTGTGAGAGAGAGGAGAGGAGGAAGTGTGTTGTTTTTTATTTCAAAAATCAACTTAAATGATATACCAAATTTTGGTATTTGTCATTCAATTAAACACTTGTGTGTTTGGCACTCAACCATCAAATCCCATCAACTTCCATCAACCATAAAGTGAGGTGAAAGACAAGTTATGTGACTTGATGTGACAAGTGGGCCCCACTCGATTCAAAATGCGAGTAGGCCCGCAAACACTCCCGGGCTCGGGTTCGCTATTCCGAATTAACAAATTTTCCATTGCGATGTAATTAAATCAAATTTAATTAAATAATTATGCCTAGCAAAATTACTATTCACGTCGCTAGGGAATTAATTCTAAATTAACTCGTTCGCCCGAATTAAAATCTAATTTTAATTCCGCGTCGAAATCCAATTTCGTATAATATATCGAATATATTATTTTATCGATTAATTCCAAATTAATCGTTCTCTCTCTTTAAATAATATTTTATCCCAGATAAAATATCTCCGTAATTAATCCCAGATTAATTTTCTCTCTCTTATAATTATCCCAGATTAATAAAGTGCGAGTCATACGTCATCGGTGAATCTTCGGGAAGCGACCCATGAGATCTCTGGATATGTTGGCAGTAAATCCGGTCGTCAGACTATCCGAACACGTACGTACCTAGTACTACATTTTTACCGATTTACAAGACATGGTTGGCTTCTAGCAAAGCACCGTGCCTACCCAATTCTCCAGAAATATTCTTATAGGAATATGTGATCTATATCAGGCGTAGTATACGTAGTATTGCATATTACGATCCAGTATCGGATGTCACGTGCAAGGCCTGGGGCTGGAATTGTGTCTTCCTCGTACGAAACATATATCGGATCTCTGATAACTAGTCTCTATAATCGGATAATCATGACCTAGTCATATTATCCCGATGACTGAAGTACAAAAGTGCACCACTTCCGTATCCTACGTGATCATCATCTCCACAAAGACTGGAGTGATACTTTCGTCTTGACATCACACCCAAAACACTACGATTCTCAATATACCCAGAAGAGGCGTACACAAAACCTGTTAAAGCCGTGGACGACCAAAACCAAAGTATATTGATTGTCGCAAGTATTAGCGGTGCAAGTCTCAGGTTAAGACCAAATACACCTACCCTGATTCGGACTTCCATAGATACATAGTCATACTACCAATGGAATTCCGAGGGGTCTATCCAGAGCAAAGTTGTTCCCGTACCATCAGTAAAGACAACCTCTTATTATACTTGCATGAGTATCCAATACCCAAATATATGAGAACTGTGTCGTTATGCTCCCACAACGCGCACAAGTGTAATACTAGTCTTTTACGCATTATCGATGTCCAATCTCGATAATACTCTGACTAGGGATATTTAATTATTAAACCTTCGTGGATTGATACTGTCTCATATCATCTCAATCCGGAACTAATCATATGGACCTTCTATCATTTATATATCTTGGTAATCTAATTACAAATGATAAAAGGGCAATTTCCTTTGTCACATAGTTAATTTGTACGACAACACCATGATCTGTACAAATAGTGATGCTATGGGTCATAATTGTCCAACAATATCCCACTTGGCCTATAGCCAATCACTCAAGTGTCCTACACCCGAACTATATACGGTTCGCTCAAACTTCTGCAAGGTTATCATCTGATGCGATTTATTCGATCATCACATCACCACGATGTATGATCCGAACGAATGAGATGAATAATTGAAGTATGTATCTAGATCGTTGATGAGACCTTTAATTCTTTAGCCTGTGCTGGAGCCTAGCTCAGCTGCTAACAGAACTATTCCTAATCTAATTAGGATTATTATCGACCCAAATGGCTTCTATTGCTGCCTCAGCTGCAGCAATAACCCACTTTTGTTGTTTATTCGGTAACAGTATCTTGCTTGGAAGATTTCAATCTCACTGTTCCGTTATTCAAACTTTATAGTATCTTTATTACGACTATTAGTCGTATTTATTGGTTAGGAAACTTGCAACAGTGAACCAAGTCACTTCAAGTTCTCCTTCTCCATAGTATGAGAAAGCATCCTTAGATCATCTAAGATACTAAAGGATGTTCTTAACATCAATCCAGTGACTATCACTTGGATTGGCCTGATTGTGACTCCATATGCTCAAAGCATATGAGACACCAGGTCGCGTACATTTTTAATGTACGAGTTCTCGAAGAGTGCCAACAACTTTTAGATCTATCCCAGTAGATCTTTATTCCTAGAACAAAGGTTGTCTCTCCCAAGAATTCTACGGAGAATTATTCATGAAAGCCAAGCTTTCACCGATTGTATATGGGAATATCATTTCCAAGAAATGATATGTCATCATTATTTAGGACATTCACTGTCAGTGCACTCCCACTAACCCTCTTATATACACAAGAATCAATTTTGATTACATCAAAATGATGGTTCCAAGAACGATATGCGTGCTTCAATCCATAAATGGATCGAATTAACTTGCAAACCTTGTTTGCTTGTTTTAGTACGACAAAACCATCAGGATGTTGTAAACATCCTCCAAAAGGTTTCCATTTAAGGAAAATGATTTTGACGTTCAGCTGCCATATTTCATAAATGAAACATGCAGCATTAGCAAGCATTATCCAAATGGATTGAACCATGACACAGGTAAAAGGTTTCATTGTAATCGACACAATGTTGATAACGATACCTTTTTCGTTACAAGTCTAGCTTCGTATGTTGGTATGTTGCCATCCATGTATGCCTTCCTTGAAGACTTATATAGTACCAATAGGCACAATGCCTTCCGGTACAACAACCAGTGTCTAAACTCAGTTGGTATACATGGAATCCATTTTGGACTTTATGGCACTTTGCCATAATATGGAGTCGATACCTTGTATCACTTCCTCAATTAGATTGACATCTTTATGAGGTGAGATCAGAAACCCATACCTCCCATGTTGTTTTCTGACTCTGTCTGACTATCGCGGTTCTTATGTATTCGAAGATTATTGGTATAGTTTCATCCTTGATGAACTATTTGTGTTCCATTAAGGAATCGGTGCCCGGAATAGCATTACTCTGATTTTCATCGAGTTTTACTTTCCTCCCACTTACCACTGCATATAGGTATTCCTCTTAGGAAAACCGCATCGCGAGCAACAATTACATTGTTCTCTTGTGAGTTGTATAAGTACTATACTTTGGTTTCCCTAGGATAACCCACAACTTAGGCACTTATCCGATTTGGGTTCTAGTTTGGTATCATCCAAACATATGCCTAGCATTCCCAAATCTTTAGGAATGAGAAAATCCTAGTTTCTTTCTTGTTCATATCTAATATGAAATCTGTCAAACAGATTTTTGTGGAACCTTATTCAAAATAAGTTTTGCACTGTTTATGTGTATCCGTTGAAGGAAATGGTAGCTCAGAGCGACTCATGATTAACCTTATCATGTCCAACAAAATTCGGTTTCTCTGTTCGGATACACCATCAAATTAACGTGTTCCGGGAGGAGTCCTCATTGAAAGAATACTATACACTTTCAAGTAATTGAGAAACTTATAGCTTAAGTATTTTCATCATGGTCCAATCATGGTGTTTTAATACTTTAGCTGATCTGTTTGTCTACTTCGTGTCGAAACTCTTTGAATTAATCAAAAGTTTCCGATCTGTGTTTCCAAAAGAAACACATAACCATAACGCGATGCCACATCCGTAAAGGTTACGAAGTGTTCATATCCACCTCTAACCTAGCTAGTCATGGGCCCACTTACGTCACTATGAACAAGGGCTAACAGATCGGTGGCACTTGCCTTTTACCAAGTAAAGCTGTTTTAGGCACTTTGCCCAATAAACTAGATTCGTGGACATTATTTGAATAGAATCAAATCCGTCCTAGTATCCACTCTTCGAAAGTGTGGATACGAGTCTTGTTAATTGTGTCCCAGACAACAATGCCACAATAAGTCTTAACTGATAAATTCAGTTTGAGCTATTTGTTTGTCCTTTTATACGTTTGAGATTCATTTATATTCAAAATATAAATACTGTTATTCACATCTAATGTGTTTATCTCAATATCATTTTTATAAAATAAAACACTTTAGTGTTCTATAGTATAAAGGTATACCCGCAACGGGTTAAACCCTAATATAGAGATGATGTTTCTAGTCAAACTAGTTACATTCTAACAGTTTCCTAATTTAAGTACACACCCGAAGGGTAGTTCCTAAACTTAGGTTTCTATGGTTAAAACAGCGACTATTGTCCCGTTTCCAACTCGCATGTAGATCTCAACTGAAGTCGGTATCCTGCTAACCAGCAGATTCTGCACATCAATGCATATTTATTTACCACATCCAGTATCTAAAATCCAATTTTAATACTAGTAGTGAACATATTTATGACAAACATTCTTGAAGTCAGAGCCTTGCCCGTCTTCAATTCCTTCATGTCTGCCTTGTCCATACGACAGTCACGCTTCAGTGACCCATTTTGCCACAGTTTAGGCAGACATTTTGGGATATGTCATTTGTCTTCCCAGAAGATTATAATGATTTTGTCTTTGCCCATTTTCCACACCCTAGAAGCCTTCGGCAAGCCTTGGCCTTCTAGAATGTCGAAATAAGATGCGCCTTGCGCTTCTTACCGTATTGCAAACTTTGGCTTTGTCTCCTTGAGCATAGCCATTAACTCTCCAAGAGTTTACTATTGAAATTTAGTACTTCTAAGATCTAAGGATAGATCTATATGAAGATCCTTCAATTTCATTATCATACTATAAAGATCTAATCCTTAGTTCTGACTAAGAAATTAAGGAGTCTTTGCGGCAAGCATAAAGGATTAAGCACTAAAGTTATCATCACATGAATATTCCAAATATCATGTTCTACTATTTGCTCAACTCCGGGCTTAGGCTCGAGACGTCACTCTATCAAATAAAGTCAAATTTCAGATCAATTCTAATTCTGAAAATTTTAATTATAAAAACGTTAAATACATTTTCACCCAGGATTATGTTACCATAAATCTTTCATTTCAGTTATTTGATTAATCTTCAATAGTTCCAACTCCATATCGAATCAACGATTTTAGGTACTATTAATTATAATGATTACTATAGTCTAACTATATAATCAACTATAATTTAATTGGTTAAATTCAATTATATTGATTACTATAATCCCCATTATAAAATCAACTATTAATTGAAGTAGTTTGAATACAGTCCAACTGTTTTATTAAAACAACGATTAAATATTAGTCCAACTAATATATTAATCAACGATGAAAATTTGAATGAAAATTGAGAAATGATTGGTAAGCAATAAATGATTTTAATTGCAAATTTAATACTTGCCTCCACTATTTTATTTTTCGGCGAGCCTCTAACCCTCTGTGGAGTACTCGGGAAACCTTGTTTCCTAGTGGGCTAGGATCCCGTTAAATAACACACAATCTTGACTTTGGCCAACAAATTGTATGATAATTAACTAGGTAGATCTCTAAGATCAATTGGATCCCATCCAATTCCTAGATCCAGTAGGTGGACATCCAAGTCCGAAACATATATCCTATATATGCCAATATATCCAATATATTCCCTAACCTTTTTCCTCTGAATCAACTAAGCCTTGGCTTTGGCACAACAAACTTAATGATCCTAGTTAAGTGGAACCCATTGACTATGGAAAGCTTCGTAATCGATGTCGATGGATAAGAAATGATCTTGACTTTTCCCAACAGATCACAACTTGGACAAGACACCGATATGGAACAAAGCCTTCATGATTCAAACACATCCGCGACGGACAAAGGTCTTGGCTTTTGCCAACAAACCAGTGCCAATCTTGGATCTTGAGTAAGAATCACTCAATGGAAGGATAAAACGCTTAATATGTAGTGAGGGTTTTTCACGTAATTGGCAACCAATTAATTATCTTTGTTAGGTCTCATCATCATACACCCTTAAACATGCTCTAAAAACATAATAAGGCGCGTATAAATAAATTTAATAATGATATGCAGATGGATACTTAAAACATTGTTCCTAGAACAAATCTCTCCATTTCCTCTCTCCCGCTAGCACAAGTATTACTTCTACCCGATTACATAACACTTCTAAAGAAACCTCATTTACATTGAGGGGAATAGGTGAGAAGAGAAATACAAAGAGTCAGAGGTAATAGGCTGGACACGCAGGTCCAATTAATAAATTCTAAATTTATTACAAAAATTTCCAAATTGCCCTCACCCATCTAATATCCATCCGATATACATTATTCATACATCGCATCCATATATTCACACAAGCATGTTATCAATCAATCTAATCCAATTAATTAATCTGAAATTAATGACCATCCAATGTTCAAACAACGATTTGATTTTGCGCGAGTCCGACTCGTTTTATGAATAAGTACTCAAAGTACGAATTCTTGAATTATATTAAACTACAATATTAAATCCAATTTAATTTGTATTTAATACTAATTCTAAATTTAATTCTAAATTAAATAATTACACTTTTTAATGTGCTTTTACGACTTAGATTCCAAATCTAATCGTTACGGGTCTCAAAGCCCGATTAACATCCAATGTTAATTTAATTAAAGTCCAATGGGCTTTAATTAATTTCTTAAGGCATGGACTTTTGGTCAATATGGGTCAAACCCAAATACCAAAGCCCATTTAAGGAATCACCCTTATTTTCCAAGAAATCAATTTAGGCCCAATTAAAATTAAAGGTCATTAAGTTATATTTGGACTTTATGGATATGGTTTTGGGTCCAATTGGATCCAACCAATTAGCCTAAACCAAACTTGGCCCAACCAAGCCCATTAAGCCCAAATACAACTTTACAAGCCCAATTCCAAATTTGGCCCAATTAATTAAATTACCAAAATTCCAAATTTCATATTTAATTAACCTAAAGTGTATGCCATAATTAATTAACCAAATTAATATTTCCAAAACATCATTTACACAATTAATTATGCTTATCATCAACACAACTTATGTCCAACACAATTGAATCAAAAATCAATCATTTTCCATGCTACATCATTCACAACAATTGGGAATTTTTGTCCAATTCAAAATTCAATACAATTAAATCTCAAATCAACATTTCCCAATGATTTCAACTAATCCAATGATCAAAATAAAAAAAATACCATGACATTAGGGCACACACCATATTCGGCCAAGCCAAGTGATTAGGGAAAATTTGATCCAATCAATTTTCATCAATTGATCATGCATAACACCATGTTATCATCATTCAAGCATATTAAACAATCAATTTCACTCAAATATGCTCAATTCAATTTTACCCAATTTTACCCTAATTCAATTTCATGCTCAAAATGGCTCAAGATACTATTGTTGGGTTTCTAGGTTAGTCCCAAGATCGATTTCAAGCAATGAAACATGTGTGAATACTCAAAGAAGAATGGCGGAAACATACTTACTTTGATCGGTTTTGGATGCGATGAACACAATCCATTTGTTGCTCCCTTGAAGCTCTCGACATTGGGCTCCAATTTGTGCTCCAAATTTTTGGTCATGCCCTCCATTGATGCTCCAAGCTCCAAGCTTTGCAAATGATGATTCCATGCCCTTGGGTGGGTTTCCCTATCACCTTTGGATGACTCATTTGAGTGCTAGCTCTTGTGATTTTGCAACAAAATCATGAATAAAAATGAACCCTAGGCTAACGGTTACAAGAGAGAAAAATTGGCTCCATGGCCGATTGTGTGTGAGAGAGAGAGAGGAGGAAGTGTGTTGTTTTTATTTCAAAATCAACTTAAATGATATACCAAATTTTGGTATTTGTCATTCAATTAAACACTTGTGTTTTGGAACTCAACCATCAAATCCCATCAACTTCCATCAACCATAAAGTGAGGTGAAAGACAGTGATGTGACTTGATGTGACAAGTGGGCCCCACTCGATTCAAAATACGAGTGGGCCTGCAAACACTCCCGGGCTCGGGTTTGCTAATTCCGAATTAACGAATTTTCCGTTACGACGTAATTAAATCAATTTTAATAAATAATTATGCCTAGCAAAATTATTATTCACGTCGCTAGCGAATTAATTCTAAATTAACTTGTTCGCAACCAATTAAATCTAATTTTATTTCGCGTCGAAATCCAATTTCGTATAATATATCGAATATATTATTTTATCGATTAATTCCAAATTAATCGTTCTCTCTCTTTAAATAATATTTTATCCCTGATAAAATATCTTCGTAATTAATCCCAGATTAATTTTCTCTCTCTATAATTAATCCCAGATTAATAAAGTACGAGTCATACTGTTGGAGTTTCTATGGCCCCGAGGATCGAATATAAAGCATAAAATACATGTGCGAATACAATGAGGGAGTGCGGAATACTCACATCGATCGGTTGAGCGACGCGGCAACGAACAAAAATGATTTTCTACCTCCATGGTGCTCGGCAGTGAGCTGCTACTACAGTCCCCATTTTCGGCTTTGTGTCTTCAAGAATCCAAGCTCCAAGCTTCGACAAATGATTCCAAGCTCATGGGTGGACTTCCCTATCACATTCGCATGTCTCTCGGAGTGCTAGCTCTCTTGATTTTTGCCACAAAAATCAAACACTTTGCTTCTCTCATGCTCGGTTTTCTGCCAGAAACAGAAGAGCAAGAACAGCCCCTCCATGGGCGTGAGAGAGGAGAGGAATTGGAGGAGAGAGAGAGAGAGATATAAAATGTGTAAAAAAATGGTTTTTGGTAATTAATTTTCCAAAATCATATACCAAATTTTGGCTTTAAAAAAGTCAAACATTAAAGCCATAAATGCCAACCACTTCCATCAATCCATCAATCAATCAAATCAAGTGACAAGTTGTCACATCACTCAAAGTGACTAATGATTTGAAGCTTGATGGCGACTAATGATTTGACGCTTGATTTGACTTGCGTGCCGCACTAGAATTCGAAAATGCGAATGCGCTCGCAAACAATCTCGGCCTCGGGTTAGCTAATTCCAAATTAACAAATTTTCCGTTGCGACGCAATTAAATGATTACGCCTAGCGAAGTCACTATTCTCATCGCTAACGAATTAATTCTAAATTAATTCGTTCGCCCGAATTAAAATCTAATTTTAATTCCACGTCGAAATCCAATTCATTTAATATATCGAATATATTAATTTAACCGATTAATACCAAATTAATCATTTTCTCTCTTTAATTGATATTTTATCCCAGATAAAATATCTCCGCAATTAATCCCAGATTAATTTTCTCTCTCATCTAATTAATCCCAGATTAATAAAAGTGCGAAGTCATACGTCATCGGTGAATCTTCGGGAAGCGACCCATGAGATCCCCGGATATATGGTGCAGTAAATTCGGTTGTCGGACTATCCGAACACGTAAGTACCTAGTACTACGTTTGTACCGATTTACAAGACAATGTTGGCTTCTAGCAAAGCGCCATGCTACCCAATTCTCCAGAAATATCCTTACAGGAATATAAGGATCTATATCAGGCGTAGTATACTTAGTATTGCGTATTTCGATCCAGTATCAAATGATCACATGTAAGGCATGGGGCTGGTACAGTGCCTGCCCCGTACGAAGTATATATCGGATTACGAGCAACTAGTCTCTTTATTATCGGATAATCATGACTAAGCCATATTATCCCGATGGTTGCAACCTTAGATAACCAGTTCTGTATCCCTACGCGATCATCAACTCCATATGACTGGAGTGACACTTCCGTCTCGACATCACACCCAACACACTACGATTCTCAATATATCCAGCAGAGGCGTACGCAGAACCGGTTTTAAGCCCTGGACGACCACAACCAAAGTATATTGATTGTCGCAAGCATTAGGCGGTGCAAGTCTCAGGTTAAGACCAAATACACCTACCCTGATTTCGGACTTCCATAGACACATAGTCATACTACCAGTGGAATCCGAGGGGGTCTATCTAAGCGAAGCTGTTTTCCGTACCATCGGTAAAACAAAACCTCCTATACACTTGCATGAGTATCCTATCCCAAATATATGAGAACTATGCCGTTATGCCCTCACAATGCGCACAAGTGTAATTCTAGTCTTTTACGCATTTATCGATGTCAAATCTAGATAATACTCTGACTATGGATATTAATGATTTATCCTTCGTGGACTGATACTGTCTCATATCATTCTCAATCCAGGAACAAATCATAAGGACCTCCTATCATTTATATATCTTGGTGATCTAATCACAAATGATAAGAGTGCAATCTCTTTGTCACATAGTTAATTTGTACAACAACACCATGATCTGTACAAATAGTGACGCTATAGGTCATAAATGTCCAACAATCTCCCACTTGGCCTATAGCCAGTCACTCGAGTGTCTGACACCCGAACTATGTACGGTTGGCTCAAACTGCTGAGAAAAGGCTTTCGTCAGTGGATTTGCATGATTATCATCTTATGTGATTTATTCGATCATCACATCGCCACGATGTATGATCCGAACGAATCAGATGAATATCGAAGTATATATCTGGATCGTTGATGAGACCATTAATTCTTTAGTCTGGCCTGCAGCCTAGCTCAGCTGCTAATAAAACAACTATATCTAATCTATTGGTTTTGTATCGACCCATAAGGCTTCTATTGCTGCCTCAGCTGCAGCAATAACCCTCATTTGTTGTTTATTTGGTAACAGTATCTTGCTTGGAAATCTCCAGCTCACTGTTCCGTTATTCAAACTGTATAGTACCATTTTACGACTTATAGTCGTTTAATCGGTTTGGAAACTTGCAATAGTGATCACAGTCACTTCAAGTTCTCCATCTCCATAGTTTAAGACAGCATCCTTAGATCTCTAAGACACTAAGTATGTTATTAACATCAATCCAGTGACTATCACTTGGATTGGCCTGATTGTGACTACATATGCTCAAAGCGTATGAGACACTAAGTCACGTACATTTTTCAATGTACGAGTTCTTGGAGAGTCTTCATGAAAGCCAAGCTTTCACCGATTGTTTTTATGGGAATATCATTTCCAAGAAATGACATATTATCATTATTTAAAGGACAACCACTGTCAGTGCGCTCCCACTAACCCTCTTATATACACAAGAATCATTTCGTTTTGAATTAAATCATAAACTATTATGATTACATCAAAATGATAATTCCAAGAACCTAATGATTGCTTCATTCCAAACATGGATCGAATAACCTGTAAACCTTGTTTGCTTGTTATGGTACGACAAAACCGTCGGATGTTGTAAACATCCTCCAAAAGGTTTCCTTTTCAGGAAAGAGATTTTCTCGTTGAGCTGACATATTTCATAAATGAAACATGCATCTTTAGCAAGCATTATCCAAATGGATTTAGCGTGGCAACAGGTATAAGGCTGAATCGTAATCCACACAATGTTGATAACGATACCTTCCCGCTAAAAGAATAGCTTCATACGTTGGTATGTTTCCATCAATGTACGTCTTCCTTGAAGTCTTATATAGTACCAATAGGCACAATGCATTGCGGTACAACAACTAATGTCCAAACATAGTTGATATACATGGAATCCACTCCGGATTCATGGCATTTTGCCATATTAGGGAGTCGATACCTTGTATCACTTCCTCATACGTAGTCAGTTGGTATTCCTCAATAAGATAGACATCTTTATGAGGTGAGATCAGAAACAAATACCCCAGGTTGTTTTTTAACTCTCTCCGACTTATGCGGTTCTTGTGTATTCGAAGATTACTGGAATAGTTTCTTCCTTGATGAACTATTTATGTTCCATTAAGATTCGGTGCCTGGAACAGTATTACTCTGATTTTCATCGAGTTTTACTTTCCTCCCACTTACCACTGCATATAGGTATTCCTCTCAGGAAAACCGCATGGTGAGCAACAATTAATTGTTCTCTTGTGAGTTGTATAAGTACTATACTTATAGTATCCCTAGGATATCCTACAATTGGCACTTAACCAATTTGGGTTTTAGTTTGGTATCATCCAAACGTATGCCTAGAATTCCCAAATTATCAGGAATGTGAAACCCGGTTTCTTTCCCGTTCATATCTGATATGAAATCTTTCAAACAGATTTTTATGGAACCTTATTCAAAATAAGTTATGCACTGTTAAATGCGTATCCGTTGAAGGAAATGGTAGCTCAGAGCGACTCATGATTAACCTTATCATGTTCAACAAAAATTCGGTTACTCGGTTCGGACACATCGTTAAACTGACGTGTTCCGGGAGGAGTCCTTATTGAAAGAATACTATGCTCTTTCAAGTATTAGAGAAACTCATTGCTTAAGTATTTTCCATTACGGTCTAACTGTGACAGTTTAATACTTTAGCCGATCTGTTTGTCTATTTCGTGTCGAAAACTTTAAAAGTTTCTGATTTGTGTTTCAAAGAAACACATAACCATAACGCGATTCCACATCCATTGAGGTCTCGAAATATTCATATTCATATCCACATCTAGCCTAGCTAGACATGGGCCCACTTGATTCACTATGAACTAGGGCTAACAGATCGGTGGCATTTACACTTTTACCAAGTAAAGGTGTTTTAGGCACTTTGCCCGATTAACTAGATTCGTAGACTTTATTTGAATAGAATCAAATCAGTCCGAGTACCCACTCTTCAAAAGTGTGGATATACGATTCTTGTTTTAGTTGTGTCCCAGACAACAATGCCACAATTGAGTTTCTTCTGATCAAATCAGTTTGAGCTATTTGTTTGTCATGTTTATGTTTGAGATTTATTTATATTCAAAATATAAATGCTGTTATTCACATCTAATGTGTATATCTCAATATCATCTTTATAAAATAAAACACTTTAGTGTTCTAGAATATAAAGGTAAATCCACAGCGGATTAAACACTGATATAGAGATAATGTTTCTAGTCAAACTAGTTACATTATAACAGTTTCCATATTTAGGTACACACCCGAAGGGTAGTTTCTAAAATTAGGTATCCACGGTTAAAACAGTGACTTTCGTCTTGTTTCCGATTCGCAGATTTATCTCAATTGATGTCAGTATCCTGCTCATAGCAGATTCTGAACATCAGTACATATTTATGTATCACACTAAGTATTTAAAATCCAATTTCAATACTAGTAGTGAACATATTTATGACAAACATATTTAAAGCCGCAGCCTTGCACCGTCTTTAATTCCTTCATGTCTGCCTTGTTCAAACGACAGTCACGCTTCCGCGATCCCGTTTGCCACATTTAGGAAGATATTTTGGGATATGTCTTTTATCTTCCTAGAAGATTATAATGATTTTGGCCTTTGCCCTTTTTCACATTCCAGAAGCCTTTGGCCAAGCCTTGGGTTTCTCGAATATCGAAGTAAGGTGCGCCTTGCGCTACTTGCCTAATTGCAAACTTTGACTTTATCTCCTTGATAATAGTCATTAACTCTCCAAGAGTTATTAATTGCAATTTAATACTTCTAAGATCTAAGAATAGATCTATGAAGATCCTTCAATTTCAATATCATACTTTAAGGATCTAATTCTTAGTTCTGATTTAGAAAATTAAGGAGTCTACTGACAAGTTTAATGGATTAAGCATTAAAGTTATCATTACATAAATCTTCCAAAGATTATGCTCTAATATTTGCTTAACTCCGGGCTTTTAGGCCTAATATGTTATTTTATCAAATAAAGTAACTTATTAATTTCCAGGACCATCCTGAAATTATTCCCAATTTGAAAATTAAACCATTTAAATACATTTTCCCTAGGATTATGTTTTAAATATCAATCTTTCAATTTTATCTTGATTTTAATAGTCCAACTATTTAATCAACGATTTTGGTACTTTTAAATATAATGATTATTATAGTCCAACTATATTAATCAACTATACTTTAATTGTTTGAATACAGTCCAACTGTTTATTAAAACAACAATTTAAATATTAGTCCAACTAACATTTAATTATTTGACGAATGATATTTGTTTGAGCGCATATGGCAAGTAATTAAACGAATATAGCAAATTCAATTCTTGCCTCCCGCTATTTTTCGGCGAGCCTCTAACCCTCTGTCGAGTACTCGGGAAACCGTGTTTCCTAGTGGGCTAGGATCCCGTTAAATATCACACAATCTTGACTTTGGCCAACAAATTGTATGATAATTAACTAGGTAGATCTCTAAGATCAATTGGATCCAATCCAATTCCTAGATCCAGTAGGGGGACGTCCAAGTCCGAAACATATATCTTATATATGCCAATATATAAAATATATTACCTAACCTTTTTCCTCTGAATCAACTAAGCCTTGGCTTTGGCACAACAAACTTAGTGATCCCAGTTAAGCGTGACCCATTGACCATGGAAAGCTTCGTAATCAATGTCGGTGGACAAGAAGTGGTCTTGACTTTGGTCAACAAACCACAACTTGGATAAGACACCAATATGTTATCAATCATATACGTATTATTCATGCATCGCAACCATGTATTCACACAAGCATGTTATCAATCAATCTAATCAAATTAATTAATCTGATAATTAGTGACCATCCAATGTTCAAATAACGATTTGATTTTGCGCGAGTCAAACTCATTTTGCGAATAAGTACTTAAAGTACGAATTCTCGAATTAAATTAAACTACAAAATTAAATCCAATTCAATTTGTATTTAATACTAATTCGCTATTTAATTCCAAATTAAATATCACACTTGAAAACAAACTTTTACGACTTAAATTCCAAATTTAATCGTTACGGGTCTCAAAGCCCGATTAACGTCCAACGTCAATTTAATTAAAGTCCAATGGGCTTTTAATTAATTTCTTTAAGGCGTGGACTTTTGGTCAACTCGGGTCGAACCCAATAACCAAAGTCCAATCCGGGAGTTACCCCATAAGCCCAGAAATCAATTTAGGCCCATTAGGCCCAATTAAACTTTAAAGGTCCATTAGTCGCATTTGGGCTTTATGGAAGCGGTTTTGGGCCCAATTGGATCCAACCAATTTAGCCTAAACCCAACTTAGTACAACCAAGCCCAATAAGCCCAATAACAACTTTAAAAACCCAATTTCTAAAATAGGCCCAACATAATTAAATCACAAAAACCCAATTTCACAATTTAATTACATAAAGTGTATTACACAATTAATTACCCAAATCAATATTTCCAAAACACAAATTTGTCTAATTAATCATGAATTTTAACAACAAAATATGTCCAACACATTTCATCAAAAATCAAACCCAATTACATGCTCTTATATGTCTCGGCAATGGGGTGATTTTCATGTCCAATTTTAATCCAATCCAATTGAATCCAATTAAACATTAAATCAATATTCCCAATTGATTTCCAACACATCCAATGATCAAAAATCAAAAAATCCAAGACATCAAATAGGGCATCATTCTTGGCCAATCTAAGATTTTGGGGAAAAAAATGATCCAATCATAATTTCATGAAATTGATCTAATCAAACTTCAATTCAACATGTTTTAAGCATACTCAAACATCCAATTTAATTAAATCATGCTCAAAAACATTTTACCCAATTTTAAGCCCTAAATCATATTTCATGCTTTTACTCTGCTCTGATACCATTGTTGAAGTTTCTACGGCCCCGAGGATCGAATATAAATCATAAAATACATGTGCGAATATAATAAGGGAGTTGCGGAATACTCACATCGATCGGTTGAGTGACGCGGCAACGAAAAAAATGATTTTCTGCCTCCATGGTGCTCGGCAATGAGCTGCTACTGCAATCCCCATTTTCGGCTTTGTGTCTTCAAGAATCCAAGCTCCAAGCTTCGTCAAATGATTCCAAGCTCATAGGTGGACTTCCCTATCACCTTCGCATGTCTCTCGGAGTGCTAGCTCTCTTGATTTTTGCCACAAAAATCAAACAGTTTGCTTCTATCATGCTCGGTTTTCTGCCAGAAACAGAAGAGCAATAACAGCCCCTCCATGGGCGTGAGAGAGGAGAGGAATTGGAGGAGAGATAGAGAGATAAAATGTGTAAAAAAATGGTTTTTGGTAATTAATTTTCCAAAATCATATACCAAATTTTGGCTTTAAAAAAGTCAAACCATTAAAGCCATAAATGCCAACCACTTCCATCAATCCATCAATCAATCAAATCAAGTGACAAGTTGTCACATCACTCAAAGTAACTAATGATTTGACGCTTGATGCGACTAATTATTTGATGCTTGATTTGACTTGCGTGCCGCACTCGAATTCGAAATGTGAATGCGCTCGCAAACAATCTCAGGCTCGGGTTCGCTAATTCCAAATTAACGAATTTTTCGTTACGACGCAATTAAATGATTACGCCTAGCGAAGTCACTATTCACGTCGCTAACGAATTAATTCTATATTAATTCGTTCGCCCGAATTAATTCTATATTAATACGAATTAATTCTATATTAATTCGTTCGCCCGAATTAATTCTATATTAATTCGTTCGCCCGAATTAAAATCTAATTTTAATTCCGCGTCGAAATCCAATTTCGTTTAATATATCAAATATATTAATTTACCCGATTAATTCCAAATTAATCGTTTTCTCTCTATAATGATATTTTATCCCAGATAAAAAAATCTCCGCAATTAATCCCAGATTAATTTTCTCTCTCATCTAATTAATCCCAGATTAATAAAAGTGCGAGTCATACGTCATCGGTGAATTTTCGGGAAGTGACCCATGAGATCCCCGGATATGTTGGCAGTAAATTCGGTCGTCGGACTATCCGAACACGTAAGTACCTAGTACTATGTTTGTACTGATTTACAAGACAAGGTTGGCATCTAGAAAAGCGCCATGCCTACCCAATTCTCCAGAAATATCCTTACAGAAATATAAGGATCTATATCAGGCGTAGTATACTTAGTATTGGGTATTTCGATCCAGTATCAGATGATCACATGCAAGGCCTAGGGCTGGTACAATGTCTGTCCCGTACGAAGTATATATCGGATTACGAGCAACTAGTCTCTTTATTAACAGATAATCATGACCAAGTCATTTTATCCCGATGGTTGCAACCTTTTTAGAGAACCAGGTCTGTATCCCTACGCGATCATCAACTCCATATGACTGGAGTGACACTTCCGTCTCGACATCACACCCAACACACTACAATTCTCAATATACCCAGCAGAGGCGTACACAGAACCGGTTAAAGCCCTGGACGACCACAACCAAAGTATATTGATTGTCGCAAGCATTAGCGGTGCAAGTCTCAGGTTAAGACCAAATACACCTACCCTGATTTCGGACTTCCATAGACACATAGTCATACTACCAATGGAATTCTGAGGGGGTCTATCTAGAGCGAAGCTGTTTCCCGTACCATCGGTAAAACACAACCTCCTATTACACTTGCATGAGTATCCTATACCCAAATATATGAGAACTATGATGTTATGCCCTCACAACGTGCACAAGTGTAATACTAGTCTTTTACGCATTTATCGATGTCCAATCTCGATAATACTCTGACTAGGGATATTTAATGATTTATCCTTCATGGAGTGATATTGTCTCATATCATTCTCAATCCAGGAACAAATCGTAAGGACCTCCTATCATTTATATATCTTGGTGATCTAATCACAAATGATAAGAGTGCAATCTCATTGTCACATAGTTAATTTGTACAACAACACCATGATCTGTACAAATAGTGACGCTATTGGTCATAATTGTCCAACACATACATCATCGATGAATCTTCGGGAAGCGACCCATGAGATCCGCGGATATGTTGGCAGTAAATCCGGTCATCATACTATCTGAACACGTACGAACCTAGTACTACGTTTTTAACGATTTATAAGACATGGTTGGCTTCTAGAAAAGCACCGTGCCTACCCAATTCTCCAGAAATATTCTTATAGGAATATGTGATCTATATCAGGCATAGTATACGTAGTATTGCGTATTACGATCCAGTATCGGATGTCACGTGCAAGGCTTGGGGCTGGAATTGTGTCTGCCCCGTGCGAAGCACATATCGGATCTCTGGTAACTAGTCTCTATAATCGATAATCATGACCTAGTCATATTATCCCGATGACTGCAGTACAAAATAACACCAAATCTGTATCCTACGTGATCATCATCTCCACTATGACTGGAGTGATACTTCCGTCTTGACATCACACCCAATACACTACGCTTTTCAATATACTCGGAAGAGGCGTACACAGAACCTGTTAAAGCCCTGGACGACCAAAACCAAAGTATATTGATTGTCGCAAGTATTAGCGGTGCAAGTCTCAGATTAAGACCGAATACACATACCCTGATTCGGACTTCAATAGACACATAGTCATACTACCAATGGAATTCCGAGGGGTCTATCCAGAGCGAAGCTGTTCCCGTACCATCGGTAAAGACAACCTCCTATTACACTTGCATGAGTATCCAATACCCAAATATATGAGAACTATGTCGTTATACTCCCACAACGTGCACAAGTGTAATACTAGTCTTTCACGCATTATCGATGTCCATTCTCGATAATACTCTGACTAGGGATATTTAATGATTAAACCTTCGTGGATTGATACTGTCTCATATCATCTCAATCCGGAACTAATCATATGGACCTTCTATCATTTATATATCTTGGTAATCTAATTACAAATGATAAAAGGGCAATTTCCTTTGTCACATAGTTAATTTGTACAACAACACCATGATCTGTACAAATAGTGATGCTATGGGTCATAATTGTCCAACAAGTACAAGACGCACATGAAGGAAATCAAAGCGGGCAAGGCACCGGCTTCAGGTATGTTTGTTCTAGAAATAAACATGTCTACTTCTAGTTTTAAAAATTGGATTTTGATTCTGGTTGTGATACTCATATATGTACTGATGTGCAGGATCTGTGGATTAGTAGGAGACTGGCCTCAGGAGAGATTGACCTCCGCGTTGGAAATGGGACTCGAGTCGCCGTTTTGGCCGTTGGGACTTATATTTTGGAACTGCCATCGGGGCATGTACTTAATCTTTTTAGTCTTTTATTATGTACCTAGTTTGACTAGGAATATTATATCTATATCTTTATTGGCCCAATGTGGCTATACTTTTGTATTTATAAACACTGGGTGTTTTATGTATAAAAATGATATGGAGATATGCAGTGCTGATGTGAATAATGGTCTTTATATTTTGAATATAAATCAATCTCAAACATATAATTTAACAAACAAAAGGCTTAAATTAATTAACAAAGATGAAACTTATATGTGGCATTGTCGTCTGGGACACATTAACAAGACTCGCATATCCACACTTTCAAAGAGTGTGTACTTGGACGGATTTGATCCAAATTCATATGACGTCTGTGAATCTTTTTTATTAGGAAAAATGCCTAAAACACATTTTAGCGGTAAAGGTGCACGTGCCACCGAACTGTTATCCCTCGTTCATAGTGACGTATGTGGGCCCAAGTCTAGCCAGGCTAGAGGTGGATATGAATACTTTGTAACCTTTACGGATGATTCATCGCGTTATGGTTATGTGTATCTTATGAGACACAAGTCGGAAACCTTTGAGAAATTCAAAGAGTTTCGACACGAAGTAGAAAAACATACCGGAAAAAGTATTAAAACATTACGGTCGGACCATGGTGGAGAATACTTGAGCAATGAGTTTCTTGATTACCTGAAAGAATATGGTATTCTTTCACAGTGGACTCCTCCCGGAACACCTCAATTGAACGGTGTGTCCGAATGGAGAAATCAAACTTTCTTAGACATGGTAAGGTCGATGATGAGTCGTACAGAGCTACCTATTTCCTTATGGGGATATGCATTGAACAGTGCAATACTTATTTTGAATAAGGTTCCGTCAAAGTTTGTACAACAGACAGCATATGAAATATGGACAGGAAAGAAACCGGGTTTCTCATTCCTGAAGATTTGGGGATGATGGGCATACGTCAAACGTTTGGAAGGTAACAAACTAGAACACAAATCCGATAAATGCCTATTTGTAGGATATCCTAGGGAAACCAAAGGATATTACTTCTATCACCCACAAGAGAAAAAAGTATTTGTTGCTCTACATGTGGTTTTCCTTGAGAAGGAATTCCTAAATGCAGTGGTTAGTGGGAGGAAAGTAGAACTCGATGAAAATCGGAGTGATATTGTTCCTGGCACAGAATCCTTAACGGAACATGAACAGTTCAACAGGGATGAGACTATACCACAATCTTCGAATACATAAGAACCGCGTAGGTCGGAGAGAGTCAGAAAACAACCTGAGAGGTATGAGTTTATGATCTCACCTCTTGTGGATATTAATCTTATTGAGGAAGACGAACTGGCTACGTATGAGGAAGCGATACAAGGTATCGACTCCGATTTATGGCAAGATGCCATGATGTCCAAAATGGATTCCATGTACACCAACCAAGTTTGGACACTGGTTGATGCATTCGAAGGCGTAAAGCCTATTGGTTGTAAATGGGTCTTCAAGAGGAAGACCGACATGGATGGCAACATACAAATGTACAAAGCTAGGCTTATAGCGCAAGGGTATCATCAACGACATGGTATCGATTACGATGAAACTTTTTCACCTGTTGCCATGATTAAATCCATTCGGATTGTGCTTGTTATTGCTGCATATTTCGATTACAAAATATATCAGATGGACGTCAAAACCGCTTTCTTTAACAGAAACCTTCTGGAGGATGTTTATATGCAACATCTTGACGGTTTTGTCTTACCAAAACATGCAAACAAGGTTTGCAAGTTAAATCGATCCATTTATGGATTGAAGCAAACATCGCGTTCTTGGAACCAATATTTTGATGAGATCATAAAAGAATATGATTTCGTAAAAAATGAGGATGATCCTTGTGTATATAAGAAGGTTAGTGGGAGCACACTGACATTCATTGTCCTTTATGTCGATGATGTATTGCTTATTGGCAATGACATTCCCATGCTACAATCGGTGAAAGCTTGGCTTTCATTAAAATTCTCCATGAAGGATCTGGGAGAAGCAGCCTTTATTCTAGGAATAAAGATCTACCGGGATAGATCTAGAAAGCTGCTTGGACTCTCCCAGAGCACATACATTGACAAAGTGTTGATGAGATTCAACATGGAACAATCTAAGAGGGAACTGTTGCCAGTGTCACATGGCCTCACTCTATCTAAGGACATGTGTCCTAAAACTCTAGATGAGAGAGACAACATGAGTCGGATCCTGTTCGCCACGGCAGTCAGATCGATCATGTATGCCATGATATGTACGCGACCTGATGTCTCGTATGCTTTGAGCATGTGTAAGCTATCAGGCCGATCCAGGTGAAGGTCACTGGTTGGCGGTTAAGAATATCCTTAAGTAGCTTAGACGAACTAAAGATGCTTTCTTAATCTATGGAGATGGAGAACTTGAGGTAACTGGGTATAACGATGCAAGTTTCCAAACCGATAAAGACGACTGTAAGTCGCAATCCGAGTACGTATTTTGTTTGAACAACGGAGCAGTAAGCTGGAAATCTTCCAAGCAATAGACTGTTGTCGATTCAACAACAGAAGCAGAGTATATTGCTGCAGCTGAAGCAGCAAAAGAGGCAGTTTGGATCCGTAAATTCCTAATTGGATTAGGAGTAGTTCCGTTAGCAGCTGAGCCCGTTCCATTGTATTGTGACAATAACGGGGCTATAGCGCAGGCTAAGGACCCGCGGTCTCATCAACGATCCAAGTATGTTCTTCGATGTTTCCATCTGATTCGTGAGATCATACATCATGGTGATGTGAAGATCAAGAAGGTCGCATCAAAGGACAACATTACAGATCCGCTGACGAAAGCTATTCCTCAGCAAAAGTTTGAGCGACATGTACATAGTTCAGGTGTTAGATGTTTGATTGACTGGCTATAGGCCAAGTGGGAAATTGTTGGACAATTATGACCCATAGCGTAACTATTTGTAAAAGACATTGTGGTTTTTGTACAAATTAACTATGTGACAATGGTGTTGGGTTTCTAAGTTGTCCCAAGATCATTTCAAGCAATGAAATCAAGTGAATACACAAAGAAGAATAGCGGAATTAAACTTACTTTGATCGGATTTTGGAGGTGTTGAATACAAAACTTTTTGCCTTTGAGAAGTCTCCAAGCTTCCTCTTTGAATGTTGAATCCAAGCTCCAAGCTTTTTTCTTTGATTCCAAGCTTTTGGGATGGTTTCCCTATCACCTTGGATGATTTTTTGATATGCTAGCAACTTAGAAAATTTGCAATAAATTTCCTTCTTCTTTTTTCAAGTTTCGGCCAAGCCAAACTTTTGAGAGGGAGAGTGCCAATTTCGGTAATGGAGAGAGGAGAATGAAGTAAAAAAGACTTGTGTATTATGTTTTCTAATAACAAAATATCATAAACCAAATCTCAAAATTTGGTAAAAGTCAATCCCATGATTACACACAAAATGTGTAATACAAGTCATCACCATTCCTTTCACCAAATCCCATCACCAAAAAGTAATTAAAGTGACAAGTGATGTGACAAGTGATGTGACATATGGGCCCCACTTGATTCAAAATCCGAGTGGGCCCGTAACACATCCCGGGCCCGGGTTCGCTAATTCCGAATTAACGAATTTTCCATTGTTACGTAATTAAATCAAATTTAATTAAATAATTATGCCAAGTAAAATTACTATTCACGTCGCTCGTGAATTAATTCTAAATTAATTCGTTTGTCCGAATTAAAATCCAATTATAATTCCGCGTCGAAATCTAATTTCGTTTAATATATCAAATATATTATTTTATCGATTAATTCTGAATTAATCGTTCTCTCTCTTCAAATAGTATTTTATCCTAGATAAAATCTCTTCGTAATTAATCCCAGATTAATTAAATTCGAATCATACGTCATCGGTGAATCTTCGGGAAGTGACCCAAGAGATCCCTGGATATGTTGGCAATAAATTCGATTGTCGGACTATTCGAACACGTACGTACCTCATACTACGTTTTTATCAATTTACAGGCCATGGTTGGCTTCTAGCAAAGCACCGTGCCTACCCAATTCTCCAGAAATATTCTTAAAGGAATATATAATCTATGTAAGGTGTAGTATATGTAGTATTGCGTATTACGATCTAGTATCGGATGTCACATGCAAGGCCTTAGGCTGGAATAGTGTATGCCCCGTACGAAGCATATATCGGATCACAAGCAACTAGTCTCTTTAATTGGATAATCATGACCATGTCATATTATGCCGATGGTTGCAACCAATTAGAGTACCAGTTTTGTATCCATGCGTGATCATCATCTCCATATGACTGAAGTGATACTTTCATCTTGACATCACAGCCAATACACTACGATTCTCAATAAACCCAGAAGAGGCGTACACAGAACCTGTTAAAGTCCTGGACGGCCAAAACCAAAGCGTATTGATTGTCAGAAGAGGTGTACACACTTCACCTTCTCTCTTCCTCTCTTACACCATTTGGCCTTGGGCCATTTCTTCTCTCTTTTATTTTCTTCAAAATGCCGAGAAAGAAGAAGATGAATAGGAAGATTTGTGGCAAATTTTCCTAGTGCTAGCACACTAAAGGGTCATCCAAGGTGATAGGGAAACAAACCCATAAGCATGGAATCACACATAAATCTTGGTGCTTGGAGCATCCATGGAGGTGGTGACCGAAAATCTTGGACAACAAACAAAGGCCAAAGCCGAGAGCTTCCTTGGAGGAGAAAAGTTTTTTTGTTGTCCGTCGCATCGCAAATCCGATCAATGTAAGTATGATTCCGCCATACTTCTTATTGTATTCGCACATGATTTCTATGCTTGAATGATCTTGGGACTAACCTAGAAACCCAAAAATGGTATCTTGAGCCATTTTGAGCATGAAATATACTTAGGGTAAAATTTGTGTAAATAGGATTTGAGCATGTTTTGACTAAATTACTTGTTTGAGCATGCTTGTATATGGATGACTTGGAGTTGTTTGTGATCAATTTTGTGAAAAATAGATTGGATCAATTTTTCCCCAAATCATTGGCTTGGCCGAATGTAATGCTACCCTAAATTCATGGTGATTTTTGTTTTTTGAATCATTTGATGAGTTTGAATGACTTGGGAAATGTTGATTTAGGATTTAATTGGATTGAATTCGGAATCGGACATGAAATCCCTAATTGCCGTGAATAATGAAGCTTGGAAAATGATTGATTTTTGATTCAATTGTGTTGGACATAAGTTGATGATGATAAGCATGATTAATTACATAAATTGGTATTTTGGAAATGTTAATTTGGTTAATTAATCATGGCTATACACTTAGATTAATTGAATTGTGAAATTTGGAATTTTATAATTTAATTAATTGGGCTGATTTTGGAATTGGGCTTGTAAAGTTGTATTTGGGCTTAATGGGCTTGGTTGGGCCAAGTTTGGTTTAGGCTAATTGGTTGGATCCAATTGGGCCCAAAACCATATCCATAAAGTCTAAATATAATTAAATGGACCTTTAATTTTAATTGGGCCTAATGGGCCTAAATTGGTTTCTTGGCAAATAAGGGTGATTCCTTAAATGGGCTTTGGTATTTGGGTTTGACCCATATTGACCAAAAGTCCATGCCTTAAGAAATTAATTGAAAGCCCATTGGACTTTAAATTAAATTGACATTGGATGTTAATCGGGCTTTGAGACCCGTAATGATTAGATTTAGAATCTAAGTCGTAAGGGCTCATTAATAAAGTGTAATTTTTAATTTGGAATTAAATAATGAATTAGTATTAAATACAAATTAAATTGGATTTAATATTGTAGTTTAATATTATTCAAGAATTCGTACTTTAAGTACTTATTCTTAAAACGAGTTGGACTCGCGCAAAATCAAATCGTTGTTTGAACATTGGATGGTCATTAATTTTCAGATTAATTAATTGGATTAGATTGATTGATAACATGCTTTGTGTGAATACATGAATGCGATGCATGAATAATGTATATCAGATGGATATTAGATGGGTGAGGGCAATTTTGGAAATTGTTGTAATAAATTTAGAATTTATTAATTGGACCTGCGTGTCCAGCCTATTACCTATTGACTCTTTATATTTCTCTTCTCACCTATTCCCCTCAATGTAAATGAGGTTTCTTTAGAAGTGTTATGTAATTGGGTAGAAGTACTACTTGTGCTAGCGGGAGAGATGAAAGTGAGAGATTTGTTCTAGAAACAATATGTTAAGTATCCATCCGTATATCATTATTATTTTATTTATACGCGCCTTATTATGTTTTTAGAATGCATGTTTAAGGGTGTATGATGATGAGACCTTAACAAAGATAATTAATTGGTTGCCAATTACGCGAAAAACCCTCAACACATATTAAGCGTTTTTTTTCCTTCCATTGAGTGATTCTTACTCAAGATCCAAGATTGGCACTGGTTTGTTGGCCAAAGTCAAGACCTTTGTCCGTCGCGGATGTATTTGAATCATGAAGGCTTTGTTCCACATCGGTGTCTTGTCCAAGTTGTGATTTGTTGGCCAAAGTCAAGATCACTTATTGTCCATCGACATCGATTACGAAGCTTTCCAAGGTCAATGGGTTCCGCTTAACTGGGATCATTAAGTTTGTTGTGCCAAAGCTAAGGCTTAGTTGATTCAGAGGAAAAAGGTTAGGGAATATATTGGATATATTGGCATATATAAGATATATGTTTCGGACTTGGATGTCCACCTACTGGATCTAGGAATTGGATGAGATCCAATTGATCTTTGAGATCTACCTAGTTAATTATCATACAATTTGTTGGCCAAAGTCAAGATTGTGTGTTATTTAACGGGATCTTAGACCACTAGGAAATAAGGTTTCCCGAGTACTCCACAGAGGGTTAGAGGCTCGCCGAAAAATAATGGGAGGCAAGTATTAAATTTGCAATATTCGTTTAGTTACTTGCCAATACGCGCTCATTTCAAATTTTTCGTCAATATAAATTAATATATTAGTTGGACTAATATTTAATCGTTTATTTAATAAAACAGTTGGACTGTACTCAAACTATTTCAATTAATAGTTGATTTTATAATTGGATTATAGTAATCAATATAATTGAATTTATCCAATTAAATTATAGTTGATTATATAGTTAGACTATAGTAATCATTATAATAAATAGTACCTAAAATCGTTGATTCGATAGTTGGACTATTGGAATCAAGATAAATGAAATATTAGCGTTTAGAACATAATCCTGGGAGAAAATGTTTTTTAAACGGATTTAATTTTCAGATTGGGAATAAAATCTCAGGATAGTCCTAGGGACCGAGAAGTTACTTTATTTGATAGAATGACGTCTCGAGCCTAAGCCCGGAGTTGAGAAAATAGTAGAACATGATATTTGGAATATCCATGTGATGATAACTTTAGTGTTTAATCTGTTATGCTTGCCGCAAAGACTCCTTAGTTTCTTAGTCAGAACTAAGGATTAGATCCTTATAGTATGATATTGAAATTGAAGGATCTTCATAGATCTATTCTTAGATCTTAGAAGTACTAAATTGCAATAGATAACTCTTGGAGAGTTAATGGCTATTCTCAAAGAGACAAAGCCAGAGTTTGCAATAAGGCAAGAAGCGCAAGGCGCATCTTACTTTGATATTCTAGAAGGCCAAAGCTTGGCCAAAGGCTTCTGGAGTGTGGAAAAGGGCAAAGGAAAAATCATTATAATCTTCTGGGAAGACATAGGACATATCCCAAGATGTCTGCCTAAACTGTGGCAAACGGGGTCACTAGAAGCGTGACTGCCGTATGGACAAGGCAGACATGAAGGAATTGAAGACGGACAAGGCTCCGACTTCAAATATGTTTGTCATCAACATGTTCACTACTAGTATTAAAATTGGATTTTAGATACTGGATGTGGTACATAAATATACGTACTGGTGTGCAGAATCTGCTGATAAGCAGGATACTGACTTCAGTTGAGATTTATCTATGAGTCGAAAACGGGACGACAGTCACTGTTTAAACCGTAGAAACCTAAGTTTAGGAAATACCCTTCGGGTGTGTACTTAAATTAGGAAACTGTTATAATATAACTAGTTTGACTAGAAACATTATCTCTATATCAGAGTATAACTCGTTGCGGGTATACCTTTATATTCTAGAACATTAAAGTGTTTTATTTTATAAAGATGATATTGAGATAAACATATTAGATGTGAATAACATTATTTATATTTTTGAATATAAATGAATCTCAAATGTATAACATGACAAACAAATAGATCAAACTGAATTAATCAGTTGAGACTTATTTATGGCATTGTTGTCTGGGACACAATTAACAAGACTCGTATATCCACACTTTCGAAGAGTGGATACTAGGACAGATTTGACTCTATTCAAATAATGTCTACGAATCTAGTTTATTAGGCAAAGTGCCTGAAATACCTTTTACTTGGTAAAAGTACAAGTGCCACCGATTTGTTAGCCCTCGTTCATAGTGACATAAGTGGGCCCATATCTAGCTAGGCTAAAGGTGGATATGAATACTTTGTAACCTTTACAGATGTGGCATCGCGTTATGGTTATGTGTTTCTATTGAAACACGAATCGGAAACTTTTGATAATTCAAAGAGTTTCGACACGAAGTAGACAGACAGACCGGCTAAAGTATTAAACCATCACGGTTAGACCTTGATGAAAATACTTAAGCAACAAGTTTCTCAATTAATTGAAAGAGTATAGTATTCTTTCAATGAGGACTCCTCCCGGAACACGTCAATTTGACGGTGTGTCCGAACAGAGAAACCGAATTTTGTTGGACATGATAAGGTTAATCATGAGTCGCTCTGAGCTACCATTTTCCTTCAAGGGATAAGCATTAAACAGTGCAAAAATTATTTTGAATAAGGTTCCATAAAAATCTGTTTGACAGACTTCATATTAGATATGAACAGGAAAGAAACCGGGTTTTCTCATTCCTGAAAATTTTGGAATGCTGGGCATAAGTTTGGATAATACTAAACTAAAACCCAAATCGTATAAGTGCCTAAGTTGTAGGTTATCCTAGGGAAACCAAAGTATAGTACTTATACAACTCACAAGAGAACAATGTAATTGTTGTTCACCATGCGGTTTTCCTAAGAAGAATACCTATATGCAGTGGTAAGTGGGAGGAAAGTAAAACTCGATGAAAATCGGAGTAATAATATTCCAGGCATCGAGTCCTTAATGGAACACGAATAGTTCATCAAGGATGAAACTATACCACAATCTTCGAATACACAAGAACCACGTAAGTCGGAGAGAGTCAGAAAATAATCTCGGAGATATAGGTTTCTGATCTCACCTCGTAAAGATGTCAATCTTATTGAGGAATACGAACTGACTACGTATGAGGAAGTGATACAAGGTATCGACTCCCTATTATGGCAAAGTGCCATGATGTCCGAAATGGATTCCTTGTATACCAATTATGTTTGGACACTAGTTGTTGTATCGCAAGGCATTGTGCCTATTGGTACTATATGAGTCTTCAAGGAAGACAGACATGGAAGGCGACATACCAACATACTAAGCTAGGCTTGTAGCGAAAAGGTATCGTTATCAATATTGTGTCGATTACGATGAAACCTTTTACTCATTGCCATGATTAAATCCATTTGGATAATGCTTGCTGATACTGCATGTTTCATTCATGAAATATGGCAGCTGAATGCCAAAATCGCTCCTTAACAGAAACCTTTTGGAGGATGTTTACAACATCCTGACGGTTTTTTCGTACTAAAACAAGCAAACAAGGTTTGCAAGTTAATTCGATCCATGAATGGATTGAAGCAAGCATTGCGTTCTTGGAACTATCGTTTTGATTTAATCATAATGGTGTATGATTTAATTCAAAACAAAAATGATTCATGTGTATATAAGAAGGTTAGTGGGAGCGCACTGATAATGAATGTCCTAGGTAATGATGACATATCATTTCTTGGAAATGAAATTCCCATAAAACAGTCGGTGAAAGCTTGGCTTTCATGAAAATTCTCCGTAGAATTCTTGGGAGAGACAACTTTTATTCTAGGAATAAGGATCTACTGGGATAGATCTAAAAGTTGTTGGCACTCTCCGAAAACTCATACATTGAAAAATGTACGCGACCTGGTGTCTCATACGCTTTGAACATATGGAGTCACAATCAGGCCAATCCAAGTGATGGTCACTGGATTGATGTTAAGAACATCCTTTAGTATCTTAGATGAACTAAGGATGCTTTCTTAAACTATGGAGAATGAGAACTTGAAGTGACTGGGTTCACTACTGCAAGTTTCCTAACCGAATAAACGACTATAAGTCGTAACAAAGGTACTATATAGTTTGAATAACGGAACAGTGAGCTGGAAATCTTCCAAGCAAGACACTGTTGCCGAATAAATAACAAAAGCGGGTTATTGCTGCAGCTGAGGCAGCAATAGAAGCCATTTGGGTCAATAATAATCCTAATCAGATTAGGAGTAGCTCTGTTAGTAGCCGAGCTAGGCTACAGCACAAGCTAAAAAATTAATAGTCTCATCAACGATCCAGATATATACTTCAATTATTCATCTGATTCGTTCGGATCATATATTGTGGCGATGTGATGATCGAATAAATCGCATCAGATGATAACCTTGCAAATCCGCTGACGAAAGCTTTTTCTCAGCAGAAATTTGAGCGAACCGTACATAGTTCGGGTGTAGGACACTTGACTGATTGGCTATAGGCCAAGTGGGAGATTGTTGGACAATTATGACCCATAGCATCACTATTTTTACAGATCATGGTGTTGTTGTACAAATTAACTATGTGACAAAGGAAATTGTCATTTTATCATTTGTAATTAGATTACCAAGATATATAAATGATATAAGGTCCTTATGATTAGTTCCGGATTGAGATGATATGAGACAGTATCAATCCAAGAAGGTTTAATCATTAAATATCCCTAGTCGGAGTATTATCGAGATTGAACATCGATAATACGTAAAAGACAAGTAATACACTTGTGCGCGTTGTGGGAGCATAACGGCATAGTTCTCATATATTTGGGTATATGATACTCATGCAAGTGTAATAGGAGGTTGTGTTTACCGATGGTATGGAAACAGCTTCGCTCTGGATAGACCCCTCGGAATTCCATTGGTAGTATGACTATGTGTCTATAGAAGTCAGAATCAGAGTAGGTGTATTTGGTCTTAACCTGAGACTTGCACCGCTAATACTTGCGACAATCAATATACTTTGGTTTTGGTCGTCCACGGATTTAACAGGTTCTGTGTACGCCTCTTCTGGGTATATTGAGAATCATAATGTATTGGGTGTGATGTCGAGATGGAAGTATCACTTCAGTCAAAGTGGAGATGATGATCACGTAGGATACGAAACTGGTGCTCTTTTATGCTGCAGCTATCGGGATATTATGACTAGGTCATGTTTATCCAATTATATAGACTAGTTACCAGAGATCCGATATGTGCTTCGTACGGTGCAGACACAATTCCAGCCCCAGACCTAGCACGTGACATCCGATGCTAGATCGAAATACGCAATACTACGTATACTACGCGTGATATAGATCACATATTCCTTTAAGAATATTCCTGGAGAATTGGGTAGGCACGGTGTTTTGCTAGAAGCCAACCATGTCTTGTAAATCGGTAAAAACGTAGTACTAGGTATGTACGTGTTAAGATAGTCCAACGACCGGATTTACTGCCAACATATCCGGGGATCTCATTGGTCGCTTCCCAAAGATTCACCGATGACGTATGACTCACACTTTATTAATCTGGGATTAATTATAAGAGAGAGAAATTAATCTGGGATTAATTACGGAGATATTTTATCTGGGATAAAATATTATTTAAAGAGAGAGAACGATTAATTTGGAATTAATCGATAAAATAATATATTCGATATATTATACGAAATTGGATTTCGACGCGGAATTAAAATTAGATTTTAATTCGGGCGAACGAGTTAATTTAGAATTAATTCGTTAGCGACGTGGATAGTAATTTTTCTAGGCATTATTATTTAATTAATTTTGATCTAATTACGTTGCAATGGAAAATTCGTTAATTCGGAATTAGCGAACCCGAGCCCGGGAGTGTTTGTGGGCCCACTCGCATTTCGAATTCAAGTGCGGCCCACAAGTCACATCAAGCGTCACATCTTTAGTCATTCAAGTGATGGATGTCTTGTCACTTTGAGTGATGTGATGTCAGTCACTATTCATGAGTGATGTGAGTTGTTGGATGGCATTAATTGCCATTTTGGCTCCAAATTTTGTTTGACTTTTGGAAAGGCTTTTACAAGTTTTTGGATAAGAATTTTGGTATTAGATTTTAGAAATCTAATTACACAAAACCAACACATTTCACTTTCTCTCTTCCTCTCCTACACCATTCGGCCTTGGGCCATTTCTTCTCTCTTTTATTTTCTTCAAAATGCCGAGAAAGAAGATGATGAATAGGAAGATTTGTGGAAAATTTTCCTAGTGCTAGCACACTAAAGGGTCATCCAAGGTGATAGGGAAACAAACCCATAAGCATGGAATCACACATAAATCTTGGAGCTTGGAGCATCCATGGAGGTGGTGACCGAAAATCTTGGACAACAAACAAAGGCCAAAGCCGAGAGCTTCCTTGGAGGAGAAAATATTTTTTGTTGTTTGTCGCATCGCAAATCCGATCAATGTAAGTATGATTCCGCCATACTTCTTATTGTATTCGCACATGATTTCTATGGTTGAATGACCTTGGGACTAACCTAGAAACCCAAAAATATCAAAGATGTTTATTCGTGATAAAATATAAATATATGATTGTATGTTTCACTTGAATAAAAATGGATTCGATGTTAAACAGTGTACTCTATGATATTCGAATTCTTGCCTTGCGTACTTGGGATGTTTTGGCTTTTAGATTGGCATATATATATATATATATATATATATATATGTAAATAGATATGAGGATTTGGAATGTGTAATGGATAAAAGGTTAGTTCAAAGTTGATAAAACTGAATTTTTAACTTGGTAATGTTGAAAATTTTCTGGTATGCTTGACTTTATGTTTTGTTTATTGCACGAGCATGGTTACTTACTCAGTTTTATAACTCACACCAAACCAGTTTGTAGTTTTGCTGGTTGGCTCCAGACAGGTCAACCACATCAGCTTTGGAAGTCATGCTCGAGACGCGAATCATTCAAATTACAGTCACCCTCGCAAGTGTCCTGGGAGAAGTTTTAGAAGTTTAGGATATTTGATTATTGTGTTGTTTGTCGTGCTGAGCACATTGTTTATATATATTAAGTAAAAATTTTGATTGTATGTGATGTGAGCACGGAGCCCTTAAGTGTTAATTGATGTTGTGCGCACGGAGCCCTTAAATGTTGATTTTGATTTTGATATATTTTGTGTGGACCTAATGTCATTTTGATATGTGATGTCTATTTCAAGTCTCGTTTTGATGCTGGACTTTGTTCCAGGTAGCCCAGTTTTAAGATACATCATGTCTGTTTTCTGTAAATTTAGAGGCTTATGGAGATAGGTTAATCATGTTTCATGCCGGTAGCATCATGTTGGGACTTTTATGGAACCCCTAGGGTCGGATCGGTGCCTCGGGCAGCGGAAATGGGTCTAACCCATGGATATCAAGTATTGGTGTAATTTTAAATTATTTAATAAAATACTATATTCCATTACGAGTTTATAAAAAAAATCGGGACTGAATCGGAGTCCGGAAACTCCCGAATGAACAGTGCGGGCATAGCAGCCAATTTTTTTATTTTTTTTTTCTTATGAAATTTTTCAAATTCTCAGCTCTCTAGAAAAGTTCCAGAGAGTTGATACAATTAGGGTTTATTACCCTAATTACTTTCGGTCTTCCCTAAACACTTCAAAAATACCTAAAATTAAATTTTAATTTCAAAACCAACATTAACACATGTTATAGAATAAAAATTAAGTTTTTCAAAATATCAAATATTTTTACAAAACATAAAATTATTCTAAATACGCACTTGCGTAAATTTTGAATCCATTACATAAACCAAATTAGAATCCCAATAAGAAATGTCTCGTGAACAATTCTAGGTCACCCAAAGGTGGTTAAATGATTCTAGAATGGTAGTCATAACTCTAAGCATTAATTAAGAATTCCAAACTCTAATTAATTGTTCCATGTCCAACATGAACATCTTTGACCTAATTACAAGCATGTTGTGTTTATACTTCTAAAGTATCCTAACATAATTGATTAGCCTTATTCAACAGTAAGCTATGTGATCATGCATCTAATACACAAATAAATATAGCATATGAGAATATCAAACTTTACCTAGTAAGCTTGATGCAAGATCCAATCCACCTCTCATTTGTTGAAATTGCTGGAGAACCTCCAAGGTGTGCAAGCTTGACTTCAAGATCCAATCTTGTTTCCAATGCTTCCAAGCTTCACTTCAAGATCCAATCTTGATTTTTCCTATATGAAATGTTGTAGAGAACTCATAAGCTTCTTTAAACACTTCTCTAACTCAGGCTAACCTTTCAAGAATTTGTTTATGCTTGTATTTGAACTTGTAATTAAAACTTTCCTAAAGATTGCTATTTATAGCAAAACTTAGGTAATTTTTAATTATTAAAAGTTCTAATCAACTTTTAAGTGTCCAAATATGTATAATTAGGTGTGACTAATCTTCATTGTCTCCTACTTTTCTTTAATCCAATTAAATCAAGCCAAGGATTAGGAAATGGATTAGTTAAATGTTTACTACCTTGATTTAATCCAATTAAATCAAGCCAAAACCACCTATTATTACATACTTACAATTACCATAATATCCTCAAATGGTAGAGATAATTATGATTTTACAGTTAAGCCCTTGTGTAATTATTGAATTAATCCAATTAATCTAATTAGGTCAAAGTAAATAATTAATGTTATCCAATAACACTTGATTATCTTAGTTGATAATTATAATATCGAATATTATCTTTTATCAAAATTAATCGACTACCCAAGTGCTCAACGAGTACACTTCATATTGGGACTCTCTAAGTTCAGACACGTTCATCATATAAGTCTAGCTAATATGTACGCAATTCGGCCACCTCCGAATTCGCGAAGAACACGAACGACCTTTCTGAACTATACAAGTCGAGGTCATCATATATGTTTAACAATCCCCCAGTCGTAGGCTATCTGAGTTGTGCTTAGGAAATATAGAATATACCATCAAGTTTTCGAGGCGCACATCTCATGTCGACATGTCCACGATTCTTCATGACTGATACGATCCACCCTAGGTGATCGAACTTTGGCCAAAGATTTAAGAATCGTGACTTTACTCACATGGATACCTAAACCCCTTATGGTACACATATGGGCCGACGGATCCTATCTTGCTTCGCACTTGATTACTGAGTGCATCGGTCCACACCCAACGAACATCTAGGGGCCAGACCATGAAAGGTTTCTGACATATATGGCATCTAAGTGTGGAGGATCTCGCACAAAATCAATGATATCCTATAGTCAAAGGATTACATATGCTACTCGACTCGAGGAGATTCTTATTGACGGTGGTGTGTACTTCCAACTATTATGAATCACCTGTGAGTCATTCAGTATTCGCTCCAACGAATACCCACATGTCTATACGAGTTTCCAAAACTCACGGTACATTGCGTTAAACCATTGGAACTCCAATTCCAATATACGACATGTGCTAGTTGTTGTGATATTTTATATCATACCGCAAGTGTACGGTGTCAAGTTTTAGTATAAATGAGTTTAGAGTGTCGAACCCACAGGGATTGCGTTAACTCGCACTAAGTACTGCAATTGATAATCCTAACTTTATTTACATAACAAATAATAAAGATTTTAATAAATAAATATAAAATAATTAGATATGAGGAACTAATACGATTGAGATTCTAGAGTCTGATTTCACCTAACTATCTACTATGTATTTGTCATGCCAATTAATCCTTGTTCAGTTATATTGTTTATAAGTCAAGACTCCGAAAATATCCACTCCCTCTCTCGAGCATTAGTGAAAATATCATCAACTACAGACTTCGATATCTCTATAAAAATCTAGTAGTTAACGACTCATTACGCTTTGTGATTCTATTAACAACTTCAAAGGAACTTATATATTCTCTCGAACTCTATAAAACTCATAGGTTATATTCTCTAGATCTATTCAAAATCCCCTCTCTCGAGTGATAGATTTCAAACATGTATCATCATATTTGTGGCCAGCAAACACAAAACATTAAACTCAAAAGAATATAAATAAACTTAAATCAAACTTTATAATAATCAAAATAGCAAAACAACACATAGGTTCAAGCATCAATTACATCATTCTCCTCTAGAATTAAGGAGTACTTCATGACTAAAGATAAAAACAATGATAAATAAGTCATGAATCTAATGGAAATCATTAGAGTTCTAAGAAAGAAACAAGAAGATAAAACTCGAATTGAATCTCTTCCATTTCGGACGTCACCGCCTTCGTCTCCTCTTGTCGCTCTTCAATCTTCTTCCTTGGATCTCTAAAAATATGTGTTTTTGGTGTTTTGTGCTGTGTATTAGCCTCTCCCTTGAGTTTTGGACGAACTAATGTATTTATAATAGAGCCTTGGGGTCATTAAACATCTAGGAATCCTAAAAATAATGTTTCTGATACGCGGCGCTGGTAGATTGGAGCCGCGGCACCAAACTCTCTGGATTTTTGTATGAGTGTCTAGCTCTTTGAGTAGATATAAATCGATATATTATGGGTCTCATAACCCTTTCTAGATCAAAAGTTATAGCCTTTTTAAATTCAGTGCGCAGCTGATGCTGGTTTTGCCTGTTCTTGAGTCCGATGCTCCCAATAGGTCCCGAAACATGCATATTTGCTCCATTCTTGATGTTCTAATGCTTCCTAAAAAAAAGACATAAAATAAACTACAAATGACATTAAATGACACGAAACATAACAAAATAATGGGCTAAGGATGCCGGAATAAGTGGGTATAAACCGCATTTATCACTAGTCTTCTAGGTTATAGGAATTCGACCGTATTCCAAAATCAACGACTATGAATATTTATTTTAAGAATTGTTTACACCTAGTGTCAAAACTATTCTAAGGTCGATGTCATTCTTAACATATCTATACATCAATTTAATATGCATAATGACAATACCATTAATAAGGTATGAAATGGAAAATGTAGTTATTTTATTAATAAATAATAAAATGTACAAATTGGATTGGCACTCCAAGCACCAACTCCATCACATCCTGCCTCTGGCAGAGTGTTACAACTAATTTCAAACTTAAATCCTCTTGTGTATAACACTCATGAACTAAGTCTGAAAGTACATTTAGTATCGAATGGCATAAATGATAATTTATGATATGCGACTTTAAAATCAATATTTTAATAAATGAACAACTATATCATTTACACTAATCTTCGCATACGTATAATCTTTCTGTCATGGGCATCCAGATAAATACCATAGACATAGATATTATAATTTTATAAAAACTGTATTATAATAAGAAAACATATTATACTATAATATTATAATTAAAAAATACTATTAAATTATAAAAAAAATTAATAAATCTCCTAATATGGACCATATTATAATAGGAAAATATATTATCTTATCCGATTAATTTTTGAATAATATCACATATAATCCGGGATATATATGTGTGTGTATATGTGTGTGTGTATATGTGTGTGTGTATGTATGTATGTATGTATGTATGTATGTATGTATGTATGTATGTATGTATGTATGTATGTATGTATGTATGTCAGGCTCAAGTAAGGTTCATGTCGACTTTATGTGGACTGTAAAGGCTGATAAAGACAAAAAAATCTTATGCCTTTCAGTTGAATGTGGACTGTAAAGTATGGATTGGTGTCTGACTGTATGTGTGTGTGAGTATATATAAGTTAAAAATTTTGAAGTTTTCTTATAGCGTCACATGACACCTATTTTTTACGATTACTTTTTTTTTTATATTCTATTATAATAAAAAGATATAATATAATCTTCTATTAAAATAAAAAATATATATGACACCAAATCTCTATAATTAATTTTTATTATTAAATTATTAAATTAAAATAAAATTTATTACAATATAAAAATTTAATCTCTTATTAAAATAAGAAACATAAAAAGTAACCGTCCAAAATTCATAGTCAATTTTTTTGGATTTCGGATATTATTATTTGTTATTTTATTTTGAATTATTTTTATAATTTTTTTATTTCATGAATTTTTTATTACTTATTATGCTTCAAGATGGAAACTCTAATTATTACCTTTTGCATAATGAATTATGAATATTATTTGAGAATTGAGAGCTAAATGAATTAGACGTAAATATTTCGTCCAAGTAAGTTGTTGATGGTGTTTTCAGGCACTATGATATTTAAAACAGCACGACAAGGGTAGAAGGGTAATTCCCTTCTTGGGTGAGATCATTAATACCGACCCATAAAAAGCCAGCAGTAAGGGCCCGAGTGCTTTTCAATAAAAGGCCGACCACCTTATAAGTTACAATACCGACCACAACAGGAGGAGACCGACCACTTGAACTCAAGATGACCGGGCACTTAACAGATCGACAGCAGCACTCCCAGTACAAAAGACTATCATGACCGACCACATAAAGACCGGGAGTATGGCAGGATATGCTCCAGAAGATTAGTTATCCTACTTTCATAGGAAAACTGAGGAGTCAGAGTCCTAGTAGGATAAAAGAAGTAAAAGATAGATTTGATAAAGGTTTCCTTGAGGGAGCAGGAGATTGCTTCAACTAGGAAACCTCATACTAAGAGGAATCTGATTCCTTCACTATTATAAATAGAAGGTAGAGTATGTGTAAAAGGCATCAGAATCAAACTTGTAAAAAAAAACACAAGAGTTACGAGTTTCGGTAATAAAAGTATAGTCGTGTTTGTGCCCGTGGACGTAGGGCGGACAAAAATCCACCGAACCACGTTAGATCTCTTTGTTTGATTGGTGCATTATCTACCTTCTGCTAAGTTTGCTTTTGGTTTCCCCCATAACCAAACAAATTCACTATTGAAGAAGGATTACCTCGGGAGTGATATCCCCATATTGCCCTGAGACCAAAATCCACCGTCAACAGTTGGCGCCGTCTGTGGGGAACTTGAAACAAAAAGCAGTTCACGAGAAAGACAATGGCAGAAGGCGGAAATCATCAATCTGCGGGGAGTCCAGCGACAGACTGGATGAAAAAGGTGGAAGAGAGCATGAAATTTATGATGGATCGGCTGGAGAGAATGGAAGGAACGAACAACGAAAGACCAAACGTCGGAACCAGTCAAAGAATAAGTGAAAAAGAAGAAGGGAAAAGGGTGATAGATACAAGTGAAGACGATGGACCCAGGAGGAGCGGCCCCTACGGGATAAAATCCGTAGTTGTAGAAAAAGATTCACAAACAGAGGACACATGGGAAGAAGAAGAAGGAAGACCATCACCAAATCCCTCCTATGATAGTCCCCACGACTCCAGAAGAGAAGACAGGGAATATAGCGAAGATGTGCGAGAAATTCCAAGACATGAGGAACGCCGCACACGGGGCATTAGACGCACAGAGGGGCACAGAAGACGACATGGCGGCATGACCAGTGAGATAAAGTCTTGGTTAAAAAATGAGATGACCAAGTGGGGGGTAGGCCTCAAGGCTAACGCAAGTGATGCCCGGGACGGTGAGGAGGAATCTCCCCTCGCGGAAAAAATAAGGTCGGCAAAATTCCCAAAGCGATTCAACATGCCGACCATGGCACCCTACAAAGGCCACTCTGACCCGAAATCGCACATCGAAAGCTTTGTCCTGTTGATGGAAGTCCAGGGAGTAGTAGGAGATGCCATCTGCAAAGTGTTCCCCCTAACTTTAGGTGGACCCGCCATCCTATGGTACATAAGTCTGGCCCCGGGAAGCATCGGAAGCTTCACACAGCTCAAAAAGTCGTTCGTCCGACACTTCAAAGGGGTCTGCGTCCCCAAGAAGACAATTGGAGAATTAAGGCTCATAAAACAGGGAGATGACGAGCCCCTAAAAATTTTTATCGAGAGGTACCACAATATGGTACTCGAAATCGGAGGATACGAGTCCAAAGAGGCCCTGGAAAGTTTAAAGGGAGCCCTAAGGGTCGGAAGACTATGGACTCACCTAAGAATCCAAGACACACCAGATTACGCCACCGCTCTAGAGGTAGCCCGGAAGTTCGTCTTGGTAGAAAGCGAAGAAAAGATCTCCCGAAGGGGGACGGCCATTCGAGAAAGAACAACAAGAGCAGAGGCCCCCCGACGACCGGACAGGGAATTCAAAAAATTCAATCTGAAACCCAAAGAATTCAAACCAATGCCTCGAAGAGATCAGGAAAGAGGGGTCGCGACCCAGGTGAATCATGTAGTCCGAGAAGAAGCGTATATTCCTCTGAGCAAACCACCGGGGCAAATCATCATGGAGATACAGGAAAAATGCCTCTTGATAGAACCCGACCTCAGGAGGTTCCCCCTGGATAAAAGAAATAAGAAATCTTACTGTGTACATCATAATCTGAGAGGACACACGGCGGACGAATGCAAAGATATGCGGGAACAGATGGAAGACCTAGCCCGAAATGGGTATCTAAATAGTTATATCGACCATGAAACCATGGCGGCCAGACAGAGGGCACGAAACCGACAGGTAAACATCATCGCAGGGGGAAGTACACTGGCCGGGGACTCTAACCGGTCAAAAATAACTATATTCGAGCTCAAAGGGCAGAGGTGCTAGGAACAGAAAGACCCCCGACACTACAAGGGGGTCGGTCGGTGCCCATAATGTTCACCGATGAAGATGCACAAGGGGTGAGTTTCCCCCATGATGATGCGCTGATAATCAAAGCTACAATCAGCGGCACAGAGGTGGATAGAATCCTGGTAGACCCCGGAAGCGCGGTAGACATAATATCCAAAGAAGCTTTAGAAAGCTGGGTGGAGTAGAATACGTAACCCTAACTAATGACGGCACCCCCTATATGGTTTTGGAGGCTCAACGGTCATCCCGCTGGGAAGAATACAACTGGCAACAACCATCGGAACTCACCCCAGGACCCGGACAGTTATGGTAAACTTAACCGTGGTGGACTGCCTGAGCAGTTACCAAGTCATTGTCGGTCGGCCTTTTATGATGAAAACAAAGGCGCAATGCTGATGTCCTGTTACTACTTGAAACTGAAATTTCCTACCCGGGAAGGGATCAGAATCATATGCGAAAGTCAGAAGATAGCCCGTAGTTGTTTCGCCACTCTCTCAGGAGAAACCCTCTGCATCGAGGGAAGCGCCAGGAAGAGGCAAATGGGGGAAGACGAGGAAAATCCAAGGAAGGACCCGGGTCCTCGCCCGGATAAAATTGCCCGGCTAGAGGCAACCGAAGAATTAGAAAAAGTCAACCTGTTCGGACCTAATAAAAGCATAAAGATAGGGGGAACTTGGACGAAATCCTAAAAAAGGGCCTGTTGGAATGCCTACGGGGGTACCCCGACATCTTCGCATGGAGACACAGTGACATGCCCGAGATTGATCCAAAGTTCATCAGTCACCGCTTGGCAGTAAACCCGGCACACAAACCGGTTAAACAGAAAAGAAGAATCTTTAACCAAGAACGGTGCAGAGCAGTGGCGTCCGAAGTGGAAAAACTGTTAAAAGCAGGCTTCATCAGAGAAGTCAAGTATCCAGAATGGGTTTCGAACGTGGTATTGGTAAGGAAAGCAAACAGGAAGTGGATGATGTGCGTGGACTTCACCGACCTCAACAAGGCATGCCCGAAGGATAGCTTCCCACTGCCAAACGTAGATCAGCTGGTAGATACGACAGCCTGCAAGGGACTGTTGAGCTTTATGGACGCCTTCTCAGGATACAACCAGGTCAAGATGCACCCTGCTGACGAGGAGAAAACAACTTTTGTCACCGATCAGGGGCTTTATTGTTATAAAGTAATGCCCTTCGGATTAAAAAATACAGGAGCCATCTTTAAGAGACTGGTCAACAAGATTTTCAAACCACTCATCGGCACAACAATGCTGGTGTATGTTGACGACATGATAACAATGTCTGAGGCGCCAGAGTGTCACGTGACCGACCTAAAGAAAACCTTTGAGTTATTGAGGAAATACCACTTAAAACTCAACCCAGAAAAGTGCGCCTTCGGGGTGGCCTCCGGGAAGTTTTTAGGCTACATGGTGAGCTCCAGGGGCATAGAAGCAAATCCGCAAAAGATACAAGCCGTACTGGACTTGAAATCTCCCAGGACGGTGAAAGAAGTTCAAAGTCTAACCGGCAGGCTAGCCGCGGCTTAACCGACTCATTCTTCAAAGCCATCAAGAAAGCCCAAAAGGGGATCGACTGGACTCCGGAGTGCGAGGAGGCCTTCCAACAACTGAAACAACAATATCTAGCACAGCCCCCGCTCCTAGCAAAACCTCTCCCAGGAGAGACATTATACTTGTACTTGGCTGTTTCAAAACACGCAGTAAGTTCGGTGCTGGTGCAAGAGGCCGACCGAATCCAAAGACCAGTATACTATGTCAGCAAAGCCCTGTTGGACACGGAAACCCGGTATCCCGTACATGAACTAGTCGCCCTATCTTTGATCACCGCAGCTCGGAAATTGCGGCCTTACTTCCAAGCCCACCCTATCAAAGTTTACACCGACCACCCCTTGCGGCAGATCTTACAAAAACCAGAGGCCTCGGGAAGGTTGATGAAGTGGTCGGTGGAGTTAAGCGAGCACGACATCTCCTACCTTCCGAGGGTAGCAATGAAAGGACAGGCTTTGGCAGATTTTGTTGCAGAATTCACCGAACCCCAGATCTTGACGGTAGGGGAAGACAAGTGGGAGATGTCAGTGGACGGGTCTGTCAGCTCACAGGGCGGCGGAGCCAGGATCGTGTTAAAAAATAACAAGGGGGAAGAAGTATTGTTTGCCTTAAGGTTCGCCTTCGAAACCACGAACAATGAGGCAGAGTATGAAGCAATCCTGGCCGGATTAAGACTATGCACGGTAATAGGAGTCCACGACGTAATAGTAAGAAGTGACTCACAGCTTGCTATTCAGCAACTAAAAGGCGAATTCCAGGCCAGGGAACCTAGCATGAGAGCCTACTTGACTGAGGTAAAAAGGTTAATAGAAAAAATGAGGGACGTTCGCTTTGAACAAGTCGGACGAGAAGACAACGGCGAAGCAGATTCTCTTGCACGGCTCGCATCTTCAATAAAGACAGAGAATCCCAGAATAGCCCCTCTAATCTGCCTCCGAGAAAAGAGCGTAGGAGAACTCGAAGTAGGAACCTTGGATAAAGAAGATGAAACTTCATGGCTGCAACCGATCAGAAAATATTTGGCAACAGGAGAGACACCCGAGGACAGAAAGGAAGCCAGAAAACTAAAATTCAAAAGCACCAAGTTTTCCTTAATCGGAGGGGTACTCTACCGAAGAGGCTACACCGTACCCCTCCTGAGATGCTTAGCGAAAGAGGAAGCAGATTATGTGCTCAGGGAAATCCACGCAGGCATCTGTGGAAGTCACACCGGAGGAAGATCAATCGCCTTTAAAGCCTTAAGACAAGGATTTTACTGGCCGACCATGCATCAGGACGGTGTAGGGTAGCTCAAAAATGTGAAGGTTGTCAGAAGAATGCCAACCTCCACCACCAGCCGGCAGAGCAGTTAACCGCCCTATCCAGCCCCTGGCCATTTGCACAGTGGGGGCTAGATATCATAGGACCAATGCCAAAAGGACGAGGGCAGGCAAAATACGCAATCGTGGCTATAGACTATTTCACAAAATGGGTAGAAGCCGAGCCGCTATCCACCATCACGGAGAAAAGGCCACAGAGTTTTTAAAAAAGAATATTATCTGCAGGTTCGGAATTCCCCGGGCAATCATCACCGACAACGGGAAACAATTCGATAGCAAAGGATTCAGGAAGCTCTGCGAAGACCTCCAGATCGCCCTAAAATTTGCCTCGCCAGCCCATCCCAAGTCAAACGGACAGGTCGAGGCAACGAACAAAACCATCAAGGCAAACCTCAAAGCTCGGCTCGGATCATGCAAGGGCTTATGGGTCGAAGAATTACCAGAAGTGCTATGGGCACATCGGACGACCTACAAAGATTCCACAGGGGAGACACCGTTTTCCCTATCATACGGATGTGAGGCCGTAATTCCAGCAGAAATTGGAGTAGCAACTCACAGGGTCCGCCACTTTGGGAATGAGCAGAACGAAGAACTTATCAAAAACCACCTCGACCTGATCGAGGAAAGAAGAGATAGCGATCAGCTATGAAAGCAGCGGTCTATAACAAAAAAGTTCGAACCCGCTCCTTCCTCATGGCGACTTAGTATTGAGAAGGGTCACCTTAAACACCCGGCGACCAGAGGAGGGCTCGTTAGGTGCCAAGTGGGAAGGGCCATACAAAATCACAGAGGTGGTAAGGCCAGGGGCTTACTTCTTAGAACAGTTGGACGGCACAAGATTAAAAAGCCATGGAACGCCGAGATGTTGAGAAAATACTTTCAGTAAATTCTCATTTCCTCCTCTTCTTTGGCAGCAACCCAATAAGGGACAGAAATTCAAATACAAATCCTCTCTCAAAATGACCCGCAGAGAGTTGTAAGAAGGGCAGTATGTCCCCAAATATAAATAACACTTTCTTTTTTCACCCGCTCTTCTAAAATAATTTTTGCAAAACCGTATTCAAAACCCCGGGGGCATAGTCAGTACAAACGGTCCAGAGTCAAAGGCACGAAACCCACAACTACCCGACCACGGCTACCACCATAGATAAGCACAAGACACACCAGAATTAATCGATTCCATATGAATCAGAGTATAGATCCAGGAGAAGCATAGCACGGGGAGGGATGATACCCCCATGGCGTTCGCTTACTCCAAAATTACCGATCATAAGGAGGAACATGCCCTTAATGTTTCGAACACCTCGGGGTTGGATTACATTCCGCCGAGGCCACTGTGATAAACGGCTCGAGGCTGGATCTTGTTCCGCCGAGGCCACCTGATTATTCAAAGTCGGGGTCGGGTTATGTCCCACCGAGCCATGCTCATTGGTCTGGGGACGGGACATTCCCCTAGAAGCCAAAGTATCTCTTTTAGCCCGAGGTCCTCGGAATATTCAGGGACATACTCGAGGCATAGGATCTGTGGGAAGCATAGCACGGGGAGGGATGATACCCCCGTGGCGATTGCTTGCTCCAGTGTCAACGAGCATAAGGAGAAATATGCCCTTAATGTGTCGAACACTCTCTGATCCTCACTCACCCGATGTAATGGATCCGTGAGAAAGCATAGCACGGGGAGAGATGATGCCCCCGTGACAATTGCAAACTCCAGTGATATCGGACCTAAGGAGGAGTATACCCTTAGTATCCCGGACACTCTTTGATCCATTCATCATTTGGATACAAGAGAAGCGCAGCACGGGGAGGCGTTGTGCCCCTGTGGCGTGTGTCTAATCCAGCGTGGTAAGGAGGAGCCCTCGCACAAATATACAGGCTCCATAGTGACCCGACGTATAGAGGATGTGCCCTTACCATTTGAACGCTCTCTTATCCAAATCCTGATTCACCGGGACACTGAATTGAAAGGTTCAGAATTATGTTTTGGAGGCCTCGGACAGTACGCTGTTCTGAGGTATCCGTGCTATTGTTTACACTTTTTTGGTTTTATTTTCCAAAATTATGTTTTTGTTTTTTTCTTTTCGTCGGTCTGAAAAGGGGACGCCCAAGACAGATTCGATAGGGTTTCAAAGGTTGATTCCCCTCCCTTCGGAGCAAGTCTCAATGATTAATAAGGCTCGGGGCTGGATTACGTTCCGCCGAGGCCATTCAGTTATTCGGCTCGGGGCTAGATTTCGTTCCGTCGAGGCCACTTGGTTATACAGCTCGGGGTCGGGCCACATCCCACCGAGTCTATCTTTTAGACTGGGGACGTAACATCCCCCCAAGACCAAGTGTTTCCCTCAGCTCGGGGTCGGGTTACGTCCTACCGAGTCGGTTTCGTTGGACTGAGGACGTAACATTCCCCCAGAGCCAAGTATTTCCCTCAACTCGGGGTCGAGTTACGTCCCACCGAATCGGTTTCTTTGGAATGAGGACGTAACATTCCCCCAGAGCCAAGTGCTTCCCTCAAATCGGGGTCGGGTTATGTCCCACCGATTCCACCTCTTTTTGGTCTAGAAATAAAACGATTCCCCAGAATCTAAGAGTTTCTTACTGCTCGGGGTCAGATTACGTCCCTTCAGCTTATACCGTCCCCCACGGAGGGGTCGCAAGTGTTCGAAGGGAAATATAAAAAAAAAAGGAGAAAAAGAGAAAGCAAACACATTAGTAGTATATTCAAATAAAGTATGAAGTTTTATTACAAAGAAGAAAAGTGTACACAGGGCCCCGTCCGGGTTACCCCTTTTTTAATCAACCCACGCAGGGGCAGGAAGTTCTTCCTCGGCTGGCTCAGACAATGGAGGGATCGGCTCGGTCTCAAGAACGGGAACAGCAGCTTCAACCTCGGTAACACGGGAGACCTCTACTTCAAGAATGGGAGGTGGAATCTCAGGGTAGTCCTCGCCAGGAGCAGGAACCTCAGGTCGGCTTTCTTGGGAAACCTGGGAGATCGGGGCAACTGAAATCGGGCCGGGATCCATCACCTCCTCGGAAGAAGGGGAGCCATTTCTGAAACTCCTCCTCAGATATTTCCCCTTTACAGAAACGGATGGCTGCATGGACTGGCCCCATATCCAGGTCGGGCAGCACCATTGGTATAATTTCAGCACAATCATCGACCCTTTCAAAAGGAATGGAGTCCCTCTCGGCCTCCCACTCGAGCTCCTTATCCCTGAGCTCGGCACGGGCCCGTCCCATTTCCTCCTCCTTGGCCCGCAGCTTATACTCCACACTGCCCATTTCCACCTTGAGGATCCCAATCTCAGCCCGGGCATCCACCAAACTTGCTCTAGCTTCTTCAGCATTCTTGCGCTCCATAGTAGCAGCAGCCTTAAGAGCTTTGTTTGTTTTGACAGCCTCGACCGCAGACAGCTCATGATCCATATTCCTCTCCTCAGCACTAGCTAGCTTGGCCTCCACTTCAGAGAGACGATTCTGAAGCCTCTGGGCCTGGCCGCCTTCAGACAAAAGGCTTATGAACAGGTCCTTATTTTTGGCCGCCAAATAATTTGCCTGCCAAGAAGAAAAAGAAGTCAGTTTCAAACTAAGTCTGAAAGACACCTCGGATGTAGAATAGAAGAAAAAGAAATAACCTGAGCCAACTGGGAGCACAACTTTGAGACCACCTCCTCGGGTGAAAGGTCCTCAAACCTCGGAATCTTCTCAGGAGGTACAGCCCCGGCCAGATCATTGAAAGCCGGGTACCAAATGGGAAGTAGCCTCACAGATATTCTTCCCAAGGTCATCAACTCCGAGAACCACAGCACCCTTCAATTTCTTGGAAGAACCCTCATGCCGAACTGAAGTTTCTCTGCTCGGTGCCTCCTCATCCTCCAATTCCCGCCTCAACTGAGTATCCACAGCTCCAAACCGACGCTTCCTCCTCCTGGAGGGTCTTGGAGGGCTATCAGGACGGGTAACACCCATTGGGGACACCCGGGGAGATGAAAATAGACCTTGAGAGCTCGGTCGTTCTAGCCCCGCGGTCACCTTTCTATCCTCAGAAGATTCAGGCCGTTTCCGAGAAGTACCAGCTCCACCTGGGCTAGCTTTCTTCGCGACGCCGGTCAACTGATCGAGGTACTTTGGTCTCCTCGACATACCTGCAAAAAGCAAAGACAAAAACAAAGGTTCAGGACCTAAGCATAAAAAAAAGAAAAAAAAAAAGGGAGTTGGCTAGAAAATTAACAAGCATCTACCTATCCGACCCGAGACCTTAGGAGGAACGGTCCGAACAAGTCCCGATTCAAAAATGCCGCATCGTTTACCAACTCCCTCCAATGAGCGGCATACCGCCGAGCCCAGAATACCCACTTCCGGACCTGATGGGAGACTTTGGGAGCATCCCTCCAACAGGCTAGGAGGAATAGAAGAAAAGGGGTAAGAATCCAAACATAAAAAAAAAAAACCAAGGGAAGAAAAGCTAAAGGTTAATCTCCTAACCTCCCGACCTAAAGATGTCCGGAACCAAGATCTCCCCTTCATCCGACCTCAGGGTCCGTCCCCAATCTCCAGTGGCCCAGAACCAAAGATCTTTGAAATTATTATTGGAGTCGGGAAGTTTTTGGACGACGTTTGACGAACTGTCGTAAGCAGAAAGGTAGTACCAACCGTGGTGAGTCTTTGGGTTGGCCTTCAACCGATATAACCTCTTCACTTCTTCAAAAGAAGGTTCGCCAAGCCCCGCCCGATGCCAAGCTACATACAACCCGGCCAAAATCCTCCAACTGTTTAGACTCAGTTGACAGGGGGCGATCTCCATCTCGGCCAGCATCCAGGCAAAATAGGGTTGAATTGGCAACCGGAGCCCGCATTCGAAGAAAGCCGGAAGAAGGGCCACAGAACCCTCGTCAGGCTGACTGGCACGATCACATGGAAGAGAGACCTCAAGAGCAATGTCTATCGGGATGTCATATCGTTGCCGAAGCAGTGCTAGATCGTCCTCAGTTATCTTAGAGGGCCGAACCATGTCCAGAGTCGAGCCGTCAAAGTCATCGGGCTCCGGATCCTCCCGAGGAACCCTCTGATGGTAAGAATCTTGTTTGATCTCAGAATGAGTGGGGGTAGTATCAAGGTCTTCCACGCTGGGTGCTCCCGAGCCAGAGGAAAGCTCTTCAGCAATAGGGGCCAAGGGTTTAGCAGGGTTTTCAGGGGGAGAACTGTCATTAGACATCCTAGACGTCCGGAAAATAAAAAGGAAGGGGAAGTCAGTCTATAGCTAAAACTCTAAAACTGCTCAGGAATTCCGAGAAAGCTAAGCAGGGGGTTCTAAAATGCCCTAAAAAATCCGACAAGCCATAAGTCACTCCCTAGCAACATCAAAGCTAACAAAGGATTCACAACACACAAAAAGAGGAGAGGTCGTTCAGAGAACTTACTTGTTTCTTTTAGAAAGACTGAAGATTGCACAGCACGGTTTGCTCGTCCCCTAAATTCGCAGGTCACAGCGGAGAAAGAAGAAAAACGCACGGCTGAAAGAAACTCTGGGAGTACTGAGTCAAGTGAGTCACGGTTGAAATATTCACTGGAAGGAGAGAAAAATTTGCCAAAAAGACTGCACAGTAAAAGCCCCGTCTTTTTATAGTCATGAGTGGGACGCTCATGGCCGTTGGATCGAGAAAAAAAACCCGGATGGACGCCAAATGTCAACTGCAAAAGAGGTCTGCCAAAATCAAACGAACGGTTGAGATCAGCACACTATTAAAACGCCTCTACACGGTCGATTCACTTTCTTTTTTGGCGGGAATCCGACAGATGATTGACAAGTGTCACACTTAGGAAAAATCCTAAAGGTGATTTGATGGGCATTTAAACAGACATGACTGTTGTGCGTCTCAAGAAGAGGTGCTTGAAAAGAGGCGACGAAAATTTCGATTCAACCCCAGATCGACCACCAACAAAGTAATCAGCACACCATCTTTATATAGTTCCCGGCACCAACTCGTATACTCGTTGGAACCGAGAACTAGAGGACAGATGTTGATGGTGTTTTCAGGCACTATGATATTTAAAACAGCACGACAAGGGTAGAAGGGTAATTCCCTTCTTGGGTGAGATCATTAATACCGACCCGACCCATAAAAAGCCAGCAGTAAGGGCCCGAGCGCTTTACAATAAAAGGCCGACCACCTTATAAATTACAATACCGACCACAATAGGAGGAGACCGACCACTTGAATTCAAGATGACCGGGTGTAGGACAACAGGACCTGGGCGACGCCGTTCTGCTCGCGGCACTAGTTGGGAAATACTAAATAATATGGAGTCGCCACCCGGTGTGAACCGGGACAAAGATTTAAGGCCGCACTCACCCCTCGCAAGGGAAGACCTCAAACCGTTGGGTTCGGAATGGTCCCTTACTTATGCCACTTGTAATGAAAGGATTTATGTAATAATTTAATCAAGCTAAGTAACACTTATTTCCAAGAGTATCATGCTTCTAAATTCTCATATGCAAAATAAAACTTATGCACACATTTCACATATATCTCATATCTAAAATCGCATGCTTAACACATATCAAAATAGCAACGAACATACAACTTTATTTACATATTACATTCAAGAAAAACACAAGCACACATATTAACCATACAAGCATACATATGGGCACTTTTCCAAGTGGTACGTGGAATTGTATCCCAAGTACAGACCGCACTACCGTCCATTCGGAATCGGCTACGGAATTTACGTCTGAGTTTCCATCCGATATACCGCGAGAAATAATACTCAAATGTTATCACGACACAAGCATGTGAATTGTAATTCATTAACATAGTTGTATTCATACATGTTGGGGATAGCTACTAGGAAAACTATGCATGAAATCTAATGAAGATGACTCGATTCAGTGGGTGCGCGTTCGTGTAGCGTTCATAAACGCGTTCGAACGGTAAACAGAAGGTTTCGTTCGGTGTAGCGTCCGAGAACGCGTTCGAACGGATCCAGACCTGATGCATTATGAGACTAAGACAGTGGGTGCGTGTTCGTGTAGCGTTCGTAAACGCGTTCGAACGGTAAAAAGAAGGTTCGCGTTCGTATGGCGTTTGATAACGCGTTCGAATGGAAGTGAAACAGAATGGTCACGTTCGTATAGCGTTTGTTAACGCGTGCGAACGGAAGGGAGACCTGATGCATGACAAGGCAAAATACATGCGCGTTCGAGTTGCGTTCGTAAACGCGTTCGAACGGGAACAGACCTGATGCATGAAATGGGATGCAATACATAAATGACAAAATAAAGGGAAGGGCGCGGCGAAGTACTGCCGTAAAGGTGGCCTTTTGGGGCTCTTGATCTCTCAAAGAGAGGACCTTTAGACCAACATACTAAGCCCATGCGCTCGACTGAATCATGCATACATAGAATGAAGAGCAATAATATCAAACATAGTGTGCCCGATTGAACGTATCTTGTATCCAACCGAACACACATCAACCGGCGCGGCAAAGCCTCGTGGTAACGGGCTTTAGCCCATCCCCATAGGGGATCTCCATCGCACTTACTAAGCCCATGCGCTCGGTTGAATCATGCATACGAAAATAAAGACAATCATATCAAACTAAGTATGTCCGATTGAACGTATTTCGCATTCAACCAAACACACATCAATCGGTGTGGCAAAGCATCGTGGTGAAGGATTTTAACCCTCCAATTAGGGAACCTTTCATCGCACTTACTAAGCCCATGCACTCGATAGTATCATACGGGAATGAACAACATGCAGAATTTAAATGGCAAGAAATAAATAAACCAAAGCAACGCAAAGCAAGAGAAGGTGCCGTTTACTCAAGTGGTACGTGGAGTTGTGTCCCAAGTACAGACCGCACTACCGTCCATTCGGATTCGGCTACGGAATTTACGTCTGGGTTTCCATCCTATATACCACAAGAGACGACACTCTTCCATTCATCCAATACCCACAACACATGTCATACACACAAAAATGCCACAAATACAGAAAATATAATCAAAATAAATAATCAGAAATTAAATAAGAATAAGTGTGAAAGATACCCTTAGGTCTAACCTTTTAAGCTGTCTCTCGGACTCGCGTTCCATGAAGATCGAAAGGGGGGTAAAGCTCCGCAACTTTTCTGGTTCACTGGTTTGCCTCTTCCTTCGCTGTCCGGCCACTCGAGCTACTGTTCCGACTCCGTTTTGCTGCTGTTTCCTTATGGTTTTGCTTGCCGTTCCCTCTGTATTTTCTGCTTATTGTTGGTGGACTGTTTTGATGTTCTTTTGGTGTGGTTTGGTTGTGTGATTATTTCAAAGGTTATAAGTGTCTTTTAGGTTACCGTTTTTAAGGGATTAAGGACTGTTTTGGGAGTGGTTTAGGTTGCTGTGATTTGTGTGATTTTCGGTGGTTGTTAGGGATTGTTTTGGTGTGATTTTCGGTGGTGTGAGGGTGAGGATCAAGGGAGTGATATGCTTGTGATGTCTAGTATTTCTTGCTATAATTCTAGTGTGAATTGTGTGTATGAGCTAGAGAGATCGGACCGGATGGGTGGCTAGGTTAGGGGTTGTTTATATAGAGAATGGCTAGGGCTTCACCTTGTCTCACAAGGAAGAGATTTGGTTTCCAAACAAGGAGATATGGGAAAGGCATATACAAGATTGAGGGGGGACAAAATATTTTATTTTAGGAAGTTGTAGTAATTTAATTTGTGTTGGTTTAGGAATGAAATATTTTTAAATTGGTAGATGGCTTATTAGATTAGGAAGTCAAATATTTGATTGGTTTTAATTGGTTAGGATTGATTTTAATTAGGCAAATCTTATTTTTAGTTTTAGAATATAATATATTTGATTTATCTAAGTTAGGCATGATTTTAGTTTAAGTTTGGTAAATGTTTTATTTAATTATTTAATTAATTTAATTATTATCTTATTTAGTTAATGTTTTAATAATATATTTATTTAATTGGGATGTGTTTTATGGGCTTTGGGGGGCTAAATGGGCTGAGGTGTGAGGCTAGCAGCAAAACCAGAATTACCGGCTCCGTTCGAACGCCTCCTCGCACGCGGCACGAACGTCCGCAATCTGCACGAGGTTCGAACGAAGTAACGAACGCAGCACCAACGAAGACAGTGAACTTGTGGAATGAACTTGATGACATGCTTTTCCGAATTTCCCCTTTCGACCTCCGTTTCCCGCAATATCCTTAGCTAAAAAGGTAGTGCCTCCAATTGAGACTCATCATCGGGTTTCACATGCGAAAATGCAATGCCTACAGTCGCCCCCACTTTGATGGGACTTGTGCAGTGTGTGACTTTGAACAATCCTATCAAAGTTATGCAATGCATTTTTACTTACCTGGCTCGCCAGCTGCCATTGACTTACCATGTGTTGAGTTGATTTGGGTGGTGAGGTGCTGCGACCCCTGGTTCATTCCCGAACCGTGTTGTGATGTGGTCCATTCCCGAACCGTGCTTCCATTCTTGGAGTGCCATTCCCGGCTTGTTCATTCTCGAACTGTGTTAAGATGAGGCTTTATTCCTCGAGCTTTCTTCCCGAACTGCTGAGGTGAGGCTTTATTCCTCCGAGCTTTGTTCCCGAACTGTGTGGAGATGAGGCTTTATTTCCGTACTGAGCTGAATGCAGGCTTTCTTCCTGGATCGTACTGAATGTGGGCTTTATTCCCGAGTTTACTGGACGTAGGCTTTCTTCCTGAATTGTATTGAATGTGGGCTTTATTCCCGAACTGCACTGAGAGTGGGCTTTATTCCCGAACTGTGTAGATGAGGCTTTATTCCCGAACTGTGTAGATGAGGCTTTATTCCTCGAGCTTTATTTCCGAATTGTTGAGATAAGGCTTTATTCCTCCGAGCTTTATTTCCGAATTGTTGAGATAAGGCTTTATTCCTCCGAGCTTTGTTCCCGAACTGTGTTGAGATGAGGCTTTATTCCTCCGAGCTTTGTTCCCGAACTGTTGAGATGAGGCTTTATTCCTCCCGAGCTTTGTTCCCGAACTGTGTTGACATGAGGCTTTCTTCCCCTTGAGCTTTGTTCTCAAACTATACTGACATGAGGCTTTATTCCTCCCGAGCTTTGTTCTCTGATCTGAGCTGACTGTGTGGCTTTGTTCTTGAACTGTATTGAATGCAGGCCTTCTTCCTGAACTGAACTGAATGTAGGCTTTCTTCCTGAACTGCACTGAGTGTGGGCTTTATTCCCGAACTGAACTGGCATGAGGCTTTCTTCCCCTTGAGCTTTGTTCCCTGACTGTGTTAACTGTGGGCTTTGTCCCCGAACTGTTACTGTAAGTTGTCCATTCCTGAACTGTTATCGTGAGGTGGTTCATTCCCGAACCGTGCTTCCATTCTTGGAGTGCCATTCCCGGCTTGTTCATTCTTGAACTGTCCATTCCCGGACCATATCTCCATTCTCGGAGTGCCATCCTCGGCGTGCTCATTCCCGAGCTATCCATTCCCGGACTATATCTCCATTCTCGGAGTGCCATTCTTGGCAGAACTGATCTGATGTAATGTGGGCCTCGACCCTGGGACTCATTCCCAAACTGTGTTTGATGTGGGCCTCGACCCTGGGACTCATCCCAAAACTGATGTTGAAGTGGGCCTCGGCCCCAACTGCTACTGACATGGGCCTCGCCCCCAGATTGATGCTGATGTGGGTCTCGACCCTCGGATTCATTCCAAAATTCTGCTGATGGCGGGCCTCGACCCTGGGATTCATTCCCTGGATTCATTCCAAAATTCTGCTGATGTGGGCTCGGCCCTGGGATGATGTGGGCTTCGCCCTAAACTGATATTGATATGGGCCTCGCCCTCAGACTGATACAGCTGATATGAGCCTCGCCCTAAGGCTGATACTGATACGGGCCTCGCCCCCAGACTGATACAGTACTGTCGATGTTCCTGATTGGTTTGTCTTTTGACGCTTTCTTTTTTTCTTTTGAAACCTGTTATTACAAAACAGAACAAACAAAAAAATGATGCAAATATGTTACGTGTATGCATGCATGCGTGAATGAGTTTCCTATCTCGTTGGGTTAGGTCTTCCGTCGATTCCATTGATGACCATTCTTCTCTTAGGGAAAGTACCATTTCCACCTGTCTACCCTGATTTGTTCCAGGAACCCGTTTCTTTCCAAGTCTAACAGTCCCACTGTCTCCATTTCCCAATTCCTGAATGGCTAACTTATCTTTTCTGCTTGCTTCTTTTGAGGATTCCCTACGCTTTGAGCATCACATTACCAAGATTGAACACACTCATGTTGCAAGTTTGAAAGTAATAGTCTTAGGCAGATAAATAAAATGGTCGCCTTTATTATTGTTGAGGAAACGTTCGAACAGGTAAACAAAATCAATGTCTTTATTAAAAGTGCAAGATAAACTAGGAGAAACAACAGTGCCCTCTTCTTCAGCCCATGGTTCTTCACCATTGTTATCCCTTGTTCTTATGAAGCTGAGTGGTTGAGAGTTTGGAGGACAAGGGTTTCGGGTAGGCCAGAGTTGATCATGTAGTTGGGTAGGGGATTTCTGTGTGCGTTGGGTTGTTCTTTCTCTGGGCCGGGTATTGTATGGGCATCGATGAGGTTTTGGATTTCATGTCTGAGGCGGGCGCAGTTGTCGGTGTCATGGCCTTTTTTTGGTGGTGGAAGTGACAGTATAAGTTTAAGTTCATGTGAGGTGGCACAGGATTTGGGATGGGCCTAGGTTCCAAAGGTTTTAAGAGTCCTTGCGCCTTCAGCTTTTCGAATACCTTTGAAAAAGGCTTACCAAGGTTAGAAAATCGTCTGTTCTTAATGGCAGTGACCTAAGCAGTAGCAGGCATAGTTCCTGAATGTCCCCCAATATTCCTTCTGTTCTGTCCATAAAACTTTCTGTTCTCGGCTTCCTCCTCCTCAATATCCATAACTGTCTCCCTCAGCTGTCGAAAATCAGTAATCATCGAAGTCATTCTCCTCAGTTTTCCATAAATAGAGGGCTTGGTGCCCTTGATGATCATTTTGATCTGGTCCTTTTCTGAGGGGCCTAGTCTGCATCTTCAGAAGCTGGCTCCTCCAGCGGTCCACATATTCCTTGAAATTTTCCTCCGGCTTCTGCTTGATATTTTCTAAGTCACGGAGTGACAAGTCAATCTCCAGGTCCGTGACATATTGCTTTAAGAAAGCATCAGCTAGCTCCCTCCAATCTTCCTTAACCTGCTTGTCCAGGTTATGGTACCATACACAGGTGCCCCCTCGAGTGACATCCCAAACATTTTCTGTACATGGCGCTGAGACAAGCCAACTGAACTCATAACAGACACATACTGACGGAGATGCACCCTCGGATCTCCATTCCCATTGAACTTAGCCAAATCCGGCATCTTAAACTGCGCTGGCAACTGCTCCTCAAACTTCATTGTCTCATAATCTAGCAAATCTTCATTCTTGCCCCTCATCTTGCGGGTAACGGATTCAACCTGATCCCTGAGTTTCTGTATCTCGGCCTGGGACCCAATCACTCTGTCTGTTGCATACTCTGCCATATCATCATCAAAAGCGGGGATATCATCCCCCAACCCATTCGGAGGCTCTCGCGCCTTACATTCTCAGAATTTCCCAGCACGGGGCACAGCCATATTTGTCATGGCAGTAGTCAAGGCTTGCAACTGTTCAGTGACCTTGGCGAGACCGTTTTCCAACTGATCCATACGGGATACCTCAATATCTGATTCACTCATGTCTGTTCCCAGTATTTTGATGAGTCTTCCCTTTTTTCTAACCCAACGGGAATCTATGATGGCTTTCAGAACACAAGGGTTAACATGATGTATGTATGCATGATGTGCATAAGAGGCATATAACATATAAATCATACTAAGTCAATAAAATTTTCAAACAAGTCGGCCCATTATCATTTTAGAAGCTTTTGGGACAACCGCCATAAGAGTGAACCCATCCCAGTTTAAATGGCCCAACGAGTTCATGTCTTATGGCAAAGAGCCCAACTAAATCCAAATGATAATATTCCGAACACAAGCACAAGGTGGCCCATCAACACTTAGACGCCTTTGGCCCAATAGTCATGGAATACGTTCTTGTCCCAATTTAAATGGCCCAACAAGCCCATATCTCATGACAAATGGTCCAAATGGATCCAAACGATGATGTTCCCAAACACAAGCATATAAGGGAGATAATGCAAACATAACAATTTTTACATAATGGCCCATCAACATTTCAGAAGCTTTGGGCCTAATAGTCATACAGTACGAACTTGCCCCAGTTTAAATGGCCCAGCAAGCCCGCATTTCTGATAATTGTCCAACTGCATCCAAATGAGGATGGTCCATAAGCACATTCTCAAGGAAATAATTGTTACATTAACCATACAAACCGGTCTAGGGGTGGATTTGCAAGAGTATGGACAAAGGCTCTCACCGGTGAAGGATAACCCACAACTAGGTCTCCCCACTCAAGGGTTCAGGCGACCAAGCGAGCGTATCCCTTTTTATACACTAAGGTACGTGCCAATGAGCTATGGTGTGTGATGGACTGTCAAATGGATTTCCCGTTGTAGATTCCCCAGAGGGAAGGTGGAGCGAGGCTCACTTAAATACCCAAGCCTCTTAGGCTCTGATCGCTTGGTGTCAGGAATAAACAACGAGTCCTCCAAATTAGTCTATCACAAAGGCTACGAGTAGATGGCCATGTAGGTGTCCTCACAGCTTTTCCTTCTAGAAATGTAGTGAGTGAAGGAAGACACCAAACCACTACCTAGCCTCAAAGTGCCCTTGATTAAACCCTCACTTATCCACTATAGATATGGTCAATTAAAACATAAATCCACTCATTACAAGACAATATTTCGGGGCCAATTCTCATATCCCCAGTGGAGTCGCCAGACTGTAGGACAACAGGACCTGGGCGACGCCGTTCCTAGGCTCGCGGTACTAGTTGGGAAATACTAAATAATATGGAGTCGCCACCCGGTGTGAACCGGGACAAAGATTTAAGGCCGCACTCACCCCTCGCAAGGGAAGACCTCAAACCGTTGGGTTCGGAATGGTCCCTTACTTATGCCACTTGTAATGAAAGGATTTATGTAATAATTTAATCAAAGCTTAAGTAACACTTATTTCCAAGAGTATCATGCTTCTAAATTCTCATATGCAAAATAAAACTTATGCACACTTTCACATATATCTCATATCTAAAATCGCATGCTTAACACATATCAAAATAGCAACGAACATACAACTTTATTTACATATTACATTCAAGAAAACACAAGCACACATATTAACCATACAAGCATACATATGGGCACTTTTCCAAGTGGTACGTGGAATTGTATCCAAGTACAGACCGCACTACCGTCCATTCAGAATCGGCTACGGAATTTACGTCTGAGTTTCCATCCGATATACCGCGAGAAATAATACTCAAATGTTATCACGACACAAGCATGTGAATGGTATTCATTAACATAGTTGTATTCATACATGTTGGGGATAGCTACTAGGAAAACTATGCATGAAATCTAATGAAGATGACTCGATTCAGTGGGTGCGCGTTCGTGTAGCGTTCGTAAACGCGTTCGAACGGTAAACAGAAGGTTTGCGTTCGTGTAGCGTCCGAGAACGCGTTCGAACGGAACCAGACCTGATGCATTATGAGACTAAGACAGTGGGTGCGTGTTCGTGTAGCGTTCGTAAACGCGTTCGAACAGTAAACAGAAGGTTCGCGTTCGTATGGCGTTTGATAACGCGTTCGAATGGAAGTGAAACAGAATGCTCACGTTCGTATAGCGTTTGTTAACGCGTGCGAACGGAAGGGAGACCTGATGCATGACAAGGCAAAATACATGCGCGTTCGAGTTGCGTTCGTAAACGCGTTCGAACGGGAACAGAACTGATGCATGAAATGGGATGCAATACATAAATGACAAAATAAAGGGAAGGGCGCGGCGAAGTACTGCCGTAAAGGTGGCCTTTTGGGGCTCTTGATCTCTCAAAGAGAGGACCTTTAGACCAACATACTAAGCCCATGCGCTCGACTGAATCATGCATACATAGAATGAAAAGCAATAATATCAAACATAGTGTGCCCGATTGAACGTATCTTGTATCCAACCGAACACACATCAACCGGCGCGGCAAAGCCTCGTGGTAACGGGCTTTAGCCCATCCCCATAGGGGATCTCCATCGCACTTACTAAGCCCATGTGCTCGGTTGAATCATGCATACGAAAATAAAGACAATCATATCAAACTAAGTATGTCCGATTGAACGTATTTCGCATTCAACCGAACACACATCAATCGGTGCGGCAAAGCATCGTGGTGAAGGATTTTAACCCTCCAATTAGGGAACCTTTCATCGCACTTACTAAGCCCATGCACTCGATAGTATCATACGGGAATGAACAACATGCAAAATTTAAATGGCAAGAAATAAATAAACCAAAGCAACGCAAAGCAAGAGAAGGTGTCGTTTACTCAAGTGGTACGTGGAGTTGTGTCCCAAGTACAGACCGCACTACCGTCCATTCGGATTCGGCTACGGAATTTACGTCTGGTTTCCCATCCTATATACCACAAGAGACGACACTCTTCCATTCATCCAATACCCACAACACACGTCATACACACAAAAATGCCACAAATACAGAAAATATAATCAAAATAAATAACAGAAATTAAATAAGAATAAGTGTGAAAGATACCCTCAGGTCTAACCTTTTAAGCTGTCTCTCGGACTCGCGTTCCACGAAGATTGAAAGGGGGGTAAAGCTCCGCAACTTTTCTGGTTCACTGGTTTGCCTCTTCCTTCGCTGTCCGGACACTCGAGCTACTGTTCCGACTCCGTTTTGCTGCTGTTTCCTTATGGTTTTGCTGCCGTTCCCTCTGTATTTTCTGCTTATTGTTGGTGGACTGTTTTGATGTTCTTTTGGTGTGGTTTGGTGTGATTATTTCAAGGTTCTATGTCTTTTAGGTTACCGTTTTTAAGGGATTAAGGACTGTTTTGGGAGTGGTTTAGGTTGCTGTGTTTTTTGTGTGATTTTCGGTGGTGGTTAGGGATTGTTTTGGTGTGATTTTCGGTGGTGTGAGGGTGGATCAAGGGAGTGATATGCTTGTGATGTCTAGTATTTCTTGCTATAATTCTAGTGTGAATTGTGTGTATGAGCTAGAGAGATCGGACCGGATGGGTGGCTAGGTTAGGGGTTGTTTATATAGAGAATGGCTAGGCTTCACCTTGTCTCACAAGGAAGAGATTTGGTTTCCAAACAAGGAGAGATGGGAAAGGCATATACAAGATTGAGGGGGGACAAATATTTTATTTTAGGAAGTTGTAATATTTAATTTGTGTTGGTTTAGGAATGCAAATATTTTTAAATTGGTAGATGGCTTATTAGATTAGGAAGTCAAATATTTGATTGGTTTTAATTGGTTAGGATTGATTTTAATTAGGCAAATCTTATTTTTAGTTTTAGTATATAATATATTTGATTTATCTAAGTTAGGCATGATTTTAGTTTAAGTTTGGTAAATGTTTTATTTAATTATTAATTAATTTAATTATTATCTTATTTAGTTAATATTTTAATTAATTTTATTTATTTAATTTGGGATGTGTTTTATGGGCTTTGGGGGGCTAAATGGGCTGGGTGTGAGGCTAGCAGCAAAACCAGAATTACCGGCTCCGTTCGAACGCCTCCTCGCACGCGGCACGAACGTCCGCAATCTGCACGAGGTTCGAACGAAGTAACGAACGCAGCACCAACGAAGACAGTGAACTTGTGGAATGAACTTGATGACATACTTTTCCCCGAATTTCCCCTTTCGACCTCCGTTTCCCGCAATATCCTTAGCTAAAAAGGTAGTGCCTCCAATTGAGACTCATCATCGGGTTTCACATGCGAAAATGCAATGCCTACACCGGGCACTTAACAGGTCGACAGCAGCACTCCCAGTACAAAAGACTATCATGACCGACCACATAAAGACCAGGAGTATGACAGGATATGCTCCAGAAGATAAGTTATCCTACTTTCATTGGAAAACTGAGGAGTCAGAGTCCTAGTAGGATAAAATAAGTAAAAGATAGATTTGATAAATGTTTCCTTGAGGGAGTAGGAGATTGCTTCAACTAGGAAACCTCATACTAAGAGGAATCTGATTCCTTCACTATTATAAATAGAAGGGTAGAGTATGTGTAAAAGACATTAGAATCATCAAGCTCTGACTTGTAAACACAAAAAAAGGTCTGAGAATCGTGTTTCAGTAATAAAAGTATCATCCTGTTTGTGTCCGTGGACGTAGGTCGGATCCAAATCCACCGAACCACGTTAAATCTTTTTGTTGATTGGCGCATTATCTATCTTCTGCTAAATTTGCTTTTGGTTTCCCCATAACCAAACAATTCACTATTGAAGGATGATTACCTCGAGAGTGATATCTCCATATTGCCCTGAGACCAAAATCCACCCGTCAACATAATCAATTGTCTTATTCAAACTATAAAACCGATAAAATTCGAAACATTTATAATATCAATTCCAATAATATATGCCCAACCCGCACAAAATACGGGCTCTGTACTAGGTAGTTTAAAATTAAGTTTTAATTTATCTTTAATTTTTTTTTAAACTCTTTTAAATTAATAATTAAGGGACAACTATTGAATATTATATATAAAATAATATAATTTATTATTAAAATTGGAAATTTCGATTATGTAACTTTCAAAACACTTTCAACGCCATAATGCAAAGTTGTCCTTATAAAAAACAATTTCACATATAAATATTATTCGGTACAATACGAAACATACATATATGCTGAATTTCAAGCACATGATATCAATCCACACATGACATTATTATTTGTACGTAGCAAATCCATTAAAACAAGAAAATCAAACAATGTTCTGCATCCATCATCACAAGGACTAATTTATGCATAGACAGCTGAAGTGAGGACTACAAGTATTATGCTGGATTCCGGTTGCAATTGAAACGCCAGTCGTGGTTATGATATTTCCCGCTTTGATTTCACCTGCAAACGTACGTAGTGAAATAAACGTCCCCAAATAAGAAGGAATAATAAAAACTTATTCCGAATACGATTCTCATATGATAAAATCCCTTGCATCATTATATCACAACTGAATGACCTAGGCTATGGGTAGTGTCTACCCTTACCGTCAAAGATATGATATTGATATATTCGTGATCATGCTAATGCAAAAATCTCATGTAATAGATTGTTCTGCTATCGCCATAGTCTTAATGCATTAATCACAGGTTTTAATGATTTGACTACCTTATATCTAGATTGGACTACAGGTATTATGATAGTCAACAATGAATGCACAATGGCTTTATGATTGGTGTGAGCAGCAGAAACTGTGAAAAAATTTATAGGTCACTTAAGTCTATGTTCAGACGCAAATTAGCAGCAATCACGATCTATATGAGCATTATAAGTGAGGCAGCTACAAACTAGCAAATCCACAAAAGAGAGAAAATAAAGTATATGAACTTAAATAAAATATTAAATGTTGAAGATATTGGATTAAAAGAAAGACTTACACCCTTTCAATCCATGACAGTCAGATTCCAATAGGATATAACTCCATGTTATACTGCTCCTTATCCTCGAAGTCCCTTAGCTTTTGTCTCAGATCTGGCTGAGGCCACCACAACTCCAATTTGTTGAAGCCCTTCCTGCACCAAAGCTGTTCAGGAAGCCTTTTCAAGTAAGCACAAGGGTTGATCACCAAGCATTCAAGTTTCGGCATGGCTCCGTTCTCCATAGTCCACTCTTCTAGCCATAGCATTGATTTCAAATGCAATACCTTGAGCTTTGGAAAAGCTCCTGAGCCACACGAGCTTTCTACCAAAATAGGAGTTTTGCTTTAGTTTGAGCACTTGAAGATGTGGAGCTTTTCTAGTGTTGGCATGGGATCATTCATTAGTTCAGTATTTGACAAACTCAGATGGGTTAGAATTGGAGGGAATTTATATTCAACTAAGAATATTTTTGAGAGCCCTGACATCTTGCTTTCATTCACCAGCTTCAAGGATTTAAGGCAGCTGAGCCTGCTGAGACTTTTGGACAACAAAGATTGATAGTAACTTAAATCTCCGCATATTCGGAGATTTCGAAGATTAGGAAGCCTGCCCATTATATCTGGGGTACAACAACTGGGATGTAGGGTTGAAATGAAATTGAGATTTTCCAGAGAGCTGCAGTATTTTCCCGGATATGCAGGAAGTGTGATTAAGCCATCTTCCAAATATCATAAGCCGTATGATCTATGTAACTCATGGGCATGTCTAGCGTGTAAACTTTCAGAAGATTGCACAATAATGACTAAGGAAGGCTTTTGAGAGAAGGAATATTTAACTTTAAATATCTCAAATGAACTAACTGTTCAATTCCTGTCGGATAAGTGGAGAGAATTAGAGATCCCAATTCCAATAACTTGAGGATTTTAAATTTTCTAAAGATTCTCTCACAATCTATGGGTCAACAAGTTTCTTGCTGAGTTGAGGTGCAACAAAGAATGAAGGTATTTGTCATGATGCTCTAAAAAGCAAAAGTAGTCGGGTAGTCAAAGAAGGATAGACGTTTACAACTTTTCCTTGTTGCATCATTGAGATATTTAAAATTAATCCAAAAGATAAATTCAGTCCCTAGAGCAATAATTGATGATACAGACCATGTAATTGTAGGAACGTAGATTGTTTTGATCGTACCTCCAGATCTTCTCTTCTTCACTTGAACGAGGCCACCACTTATTAGTTCTGTCAAGTACTTGTCAGCTGTCTGTTCGCTGTTATCTGGAATAAAACCTTCAGCTATCCATAATCGATACAATTGTCCGGTGGGTATTTCGAATCGTTCAGGAAAAACAACACAGTAGAGGAAACACGCTTTCAAATAGAGAGGTAACATGGAGACAGAGATGACATGCCCCCAAAATAATTGAAAGTCTACCTCTTCCAATTTTCCTGAAATGACAGGCATCCATAGTATAAGATGTAGGCAGGCCACTCTTGGTATGTTGCTCTTAATAATGGTCCTCCGGTGGGGATCAAATCAACCTGAATATTCTCTCCATTATTCCAATCGACACTGCTCGAGGAAGTCAATCAAGGAGCAAGGTTAATAATCTACTTCCATTATGGTGATCCGGAAGAACTTCTTTAAATAATTCAATATATTTTGTCCCCTGTAATACTCAAACATGAACAAATACCTCTTGCTCCTTAGGTAATCATGAAGAATGGTTATCTTCAATTCATTACCTTATTCATGATTTCACACCACATAGATAAAGGCATTACTGACTTCATAATGTCATCCAAAACCTGATTGACAATATTACCTTGGAAGGACATCCAAGCACGACAATCAAAATAGTTCTTCACATAATTACTGTTGTAAGCCATTTCGACCAAAGCAGCCTTGTCGAACCCTCTGCTACCAACAATTGCAACTACTGAGAGCGAAGGTTGCCCTCTATCAATAGATCTAACAACTCCTCCATTTTTTTGTCTAGATCTAATGTGTCTTTGTTCTCACGGGCTTGAATTTGAATTGATTCCTTCTGCTCCCCCAGGCCTCCTTTTTAATGCCTTTCATCCAACCAGCATTTTTAGCCATGAAGCGTTCAAAACGTTTGACCATTTTTTTACTGTCAATGAATTTGCTTTGAAGTCCAAGCAGAGCATCACATGGATCCTTGGAACTGCTTTCACCCATAACAAATGCGTCAATGACGTTGTCAGATTCATAAGCAAAGCATTTGATTTCTTCCATGATGACCTGAAGCACTGGGGGATAAAATAGATTAAGAGTTTCTTTTTGTATCGCAAGCAATGTTATTTCGAATTCAAAGACTCTCAGCCGAGAAGTAATGATTTCAGTCTCAGAGTAAAGTTTCTGAATATGTTGTTTTGCAGCATCTGTCAACGTGCCTTCTTCACCAGCTAATAGCCTTCTCAGCCTATCTCCAAATAGTCCCAAGTTGATAGCCATATCTCAGTACGCACTAGTCCTGCCATTCAAAGACAGTAAGTGTTAGAACAATTTGCACAAATAAAATAGATATTAACGTTCATCAAGGATACAAAAAGTGAAACTGGGTTGAGTCGCGGACTAGGTCGTTCTCTTTAAGATGTTTCGCGGCTCTGCCCAGAATTTGTGCTAACAGTATGTCAGCCTCGCCGTCTCCCGGATAAAACAAGCCCAGAAAAACACTGTCTCAATCGATTTTGCACAAAACTGAATGGTATATTCACACCCAAAAATTATTTGCTCGGGACCATCAAAAAATCTAATTAGGGGGTTTTCTAAACTATTTTGTTTCAGTGATTTCCACATACGGTGTTTTCAAAAAACAAACAACTGACACGTTTAATATATCCAAAATGTAAGTCCCTGCACCCAACAACACCCAATTGGGAGATTGTCCACAAAACTAATGATCATTTTGAGCTTGCTGCCACCTCAGATGCAAGCCCTGCATGCATCTCAACAGTCATAGCATCAGCCACTTGTTTCAGCTTAGCGATAGGGTGTACCGCATTTCTACTCAAACTCCTTCACTAAGTCATTTACCTTCCCACACTTGCCATCTCTCTTAACCCTCTGCCGGAACACCACAACAGCAGCCACACCGGCTGCCACCGCCACACAACACACCACCAGAAAACCCTATAATCATAACCAAAGATGAGGACACCCTTGGCAGTAACAATACAAGTACTAAACAAATGGAGTGAGGTTTCCAGGGTACTCTCTCCCTTTACCCTTGTCAAATCCCCCAACGCGGCATTTTTTTTTTTTCTTAATCCAAAAAAATAGCAAAAGAGAATGATGAATACGAATACGAAGAAGAAATGAAAGAAGAAAACTTTTGAACTAAGGAGGCTTAACAAAGGAAGATACATCTACAGACTTCAGATTCAAAATCTGTTTTTAAAAGGAATCGGAACGACAAGAGCTTTAGCCATAATATATCATCCATGTAGAATGAAAGGTCAAATCACCATAAAAACTGACAGGGAGTAAATTGTTTGTTATTGTTCATTATACCACTAATTGTAACATAAACAATAAAAAATAATTATTATTAATTTTTTTAACTTCTCCAATAATTAAATTCTTGTAACTCCTCAAAATTTTAAAGTCAAATTATTTTATTTAAATTCATTAAAACTAACAATCCCCCACTTGAATTTTAATAAAATTTTTTCATCGAGCAATATAACATAAGGTCGTGCATAAATAAATGTGTCTTTCGACTTGAACCTTTACATAGTGTTGACGATTCAGAGTATACTAGAGTAACTCGTAGTTTTGAACTCTATCTCTGACAACGTTACACACACAAATCTTTCAGGGTATTGTCGAAAAAGCCCGAGCATTACGGCCGTGCTCGTATATCCCAGTATGGTGAATGCTCTAGAAATTTTTGTCAAAAGTTTCATAAGAAGCGACCACACTTCTACATTCACATAGGTGTGTCTATCAAGAGTACTCATGTAGCTAGGTACTCCACTCTACATAGAGTATAAAACACATTAAGAGTTAAATAACTCATCATCTCATCGCTTCAGGATATCATGCTCTCAGAATGAAACTCGTAGATTATTAGCATGATTCAACTCTCATTACTTTATGACTTGTTATTACCCATTGAACTTATTCCTTGGGATCTCCATTCTATAGGTCGGGTTACCATCATGAGTAATCGTCTAATGGTAATAGTCCCGTTCTTTTCTAGGTATTGGATACTTTCTCTCTTGCTAGTCCTTTTATCAGAGGATCAGCTAAATTATCATCAGTCCGTACATGATCCATTCTTACAACGCTCTTGAAGAGAGGTATTCTCTAATTGTACTGTGTATCTACAATCTCTTACTGTTATAATAACAGTTCTGAATATTTGTAATAGCCGCGGTACTATCACAATGGATCAAGACAACTGGTATCAGACTCTCCCATAAAGGGGTATCATAGCAAGCTGTTTAATCAAGCTGCTTCTTCACAAGCTGATGCTAGTGGTATCATCTCAAACTCAAGGAAATATATCCGTTGGTAGCCTTTGGAATCATCTAAAAGGGTGTTCCAATTAACATCGCTATATCCTTCAACGATAGCGGAAAACCTCTGATAGCGTTATTCTAGGTTCATGGTCCTTTTTCAGGTACCTTATAATCTTCTCAATAGCTTGTCAATGCTCATACCAGGTCTACTAATAAATCTACATAATAATCCTACGACATATACAATGTCAGGTCTAATGTAATCTACATAATGTTGTTCGCATACTCAAATTATCTAATACTGTCACCAATGTTCTTGAACAACTTTACACTAGAGTTATAAGGAGTACATGCAAATTTATTATTAGATTCCATTTTTTTCTGACCTAGTAATTTAATTTCGAGAATTACACTAGTTTCTTCTAAGTTTTTTCAAAAAAAATTTAGAAGACAACATCAACCTGAACAGAATTAACAACATGTATATTGAAAAAAATAAACATATCAATACACAAATATTTCTCATGTTGTTTTCAAATTTTATAATGCATGTATTTTTCACTTTCAATCATTTTAAAACCATAAGTAAAATATTATAGGTAGAACCCCCACTATTTCCAATTTATTATTGGAGGTCGAGCCCCCACTATTTCTTAATATCAAAGAAATTTTTCATAGAAAATATATTCATATAAATCATAAAATTTATATGTTTCTATTAATCTTATATGATAAAGCCAACTTTCTCACAAACCTATCAACTCCCTTAAAATTCATTTCATGCATAATTTACTTATATTTGCACCATAAGAATAGTAACAAACATAACATAAGCAAATATGGCAGATCGAATTCGTCTTAAAATTGTTAGAACAATTTGCACAAATAAAATAGATATTACCATTCACCAAGGATACAAAAAGTGAAACTGGGTTGAGTCGCGGACTAGGTCGTTCTCTTTAAGACGTTTCACGGCTCTGCCCGAATTTGTGCTAACAGTATGTCAGTCTTGCCGTTCACACATATAAACAAGCCCAGAAAATATTGTCTCAATCGATTTTGCACAAACCGATTGATATATTCACACCCAAAAATTATTTGCTCGGGACCATCAAAAAATCTAATTAGGGGGTTTTTTCTACTATTTTGTTTCAGTGATTTCCACATACGGTGTTTTCAAAAAAACAAACAACTGACACGTTTAATATATCCAAAAATGTAAGTCCCTGCACCCAGCAACACCTAGTTGGGAGATTGTCCACAAACTAATGATCATTTTGAGCTTGCTGCCACCTTCAGATGCAAGCCCTGCATGCATCTCAACAGTCATAGCATCAGCCACTTGTTTCAGCTTAGCGGCAGGTGTATCGCACTTCTGCTCAAACTCCTTCACTAAGTCATTTACCTTCCCACACTTGCCATCTCTCTTAACCCTCTGCCGGACACCACAACAGCAGCCACACCGGCTGCCACCGCTACACAACACACCCACCAGAAAACCAATATCATAACCCAAGATGAGGACACCCTTGGCAGTAACATACAAGTTACTAAAACAAATGGAGTGAGGTTTTCCAGGGTACTCTCTCCCTTTACCCTTGTCAAATCCCCCAACCAGGCATTTTTTTTTTTTTTTTTTGTTTTCTTAATCCAAAAAAAAATAGCGAAAGAGAATGATGAATACGGATACGAAGAAGAAATGAAAGAAGAAAACTTTTGAACTCAAAGAGTAAGCAGGCTTCTTAACAAGGAAGATACAGCTACAGACTTCAGATTCAAAATCTATTTTTAAAGGGAATCGGAACGACAAGAGCTTTAGCCATAATATATCATCCATGTAGAATGAAAGGTCAAAACACCACCATAAAAACTGACAGGGAGTAAATTGGTTGTTATTGTTCATTATACCACTAATTGTAACATAAACAATAAAAATATTATTATATTAATTTTTTTAACTTCTCCAACAATTAAATTCTTGTAACTCCTCAAAACTTTAAGTCAATTTATTTTATTTAAATTCATTAAAACTAACAGTAAGTACTCTACTAGTGTTGCCATCAAGGACTGAATCATATTTGGTGATTATCAAAAAGTTGCTACAGATTCATGAGTTCAGCAAACAGCAATGTGTTTAAAGCTAGCAAGAGTCAGTACAACACATATATAACCAAGATGGTTACTGTGCTTGTACTCACAATTATATTGCTAAATGCTAATGAGATTGCTACCGTGAAGCTATCTTTCAAAGAAAAAATTTCTCTATCTAACAATCATGGAATAGAAAATTAATAAAATGAATTTATTGTTAGATAATTCTGATAATAAGAAGATAATAATATACCTGTTGTTTCTTCTTGTAATTGAAATTAAAAAACAATCTGCATGTAGAAAGCCAAGCAACACAATTAACTATCAAGTTAAATGAACATAAGTTTTCTTTTTGAATTTTTTTCAAATTTGGTTTGAATAAATGAATGTTTTTGGTAAGATTGAAAATGGTTATTCAAGTAAAAGAAAAAGCAAGTTAAAAGATGATGGAATAATCATTTAAAAAGCAAATGTAAGCAAGGGAAAATAGATTGGTTCAAGGAAAGAATAAGATACCAAACTAGCAAAAGAAAATATTACAAGATTTAAAAAAACCATCTTAAGGCTAAAGAAAGGAACAATCTTTTTATTTTTCCAGAAAAGCGAGAAAAGACACATGGACAAATCATGAATTTCCCATTTTGGTCATATCCTTAAAAATCACTACTACAATGATGCCGAATGTGCACGTTCAAAGGTCCACTAGCGGGCCCTAATTCATTTGCTAATGTGATTGCTATCATGAAACTACCTTTAATTCAAATAAATTTTTTCCCCTTAGGTTTGTCAATCATATGATAAGGAGAGCAAAATATAAATCAAACCAAACCAAACAAAATTTTTTTCACTAATTGGGGTCGGTTACATGGATCTTTCGATGATATTGTGCTTTATTTGAGATCATTGATTCATCAAGCTTATGAAGCTTGAAAACTATAACTAGTGAATAATCGAAACATCAAGTGGATTTGATATGAATCCAACATGCATAATTAAGTTGTTACAATTACCATTAATCAATTAATGATTTTGATGTAACCACCCTTAACCACTCAATTAATGCACAATTATGGCAACCACTCCACTAATTATGATGAGTTAGAAGGCAGGTCATTGCCTATAAATTGAGCTCTCATTTGAGAATTCAAACATCCCAAATATAAGCTTCAAGGCAAGAAAGCTTAGAGAGTGTAGATAGTGAGGTTTTTTTGTAAAGGTTAAACACTTTGTAAATTCTGTTCTTGTAGTAATATATTCGGTTTTTTCCTCATAAACACTCTTCAGTGATCATAGAATTACAACAAGTGGTATCGGGATCTTTGGTTATACATTGGGGTCGTAAAATCGAAGAATGGAACTCGATTCAGAAAATTCGAGTTTCGGGAAATCTGTCAAAAATCGATTTTGAGCATACCATCATCTTTTTTACGTCGAGACGAGCACGGTGGTATTTTTTGGAGATCAATCGGAGATCAGAGCAATAGCATGTTAGGTCCATAGAACATGCCAATGATCTTCTATGTCATGATTTCATGTGAATACTCAAAGAAGTTGCGGAAAAAACTTACATTGATCACTTTCCCTTGTGTTCCAAACTTTAGGATTTGTTTCCTTAACACCTTGGTTGACTCCTTGTATGTGCTAGCAAGAAGAAATTTTGAGGCAAAATTTCTAGGAGGAAGGGAGAAGCATTCGGCAATTGGTGTAGTGGAGAGGGAGAGAGTTTTCAATTTTTGTGTATTTGATTTTCCAAAAGTTAATTACAATTTACCAAAAACAAGTTTGGTATATGTCATTCCAAAATGACAAAGTGTGTTTTACAAGCTACCAAAAAAATCACCACCAACTTCTATCACCAAAAGGTGATAAAATTGACTAATGATGTAAGTTGGTGGGCCCCACTTTAAAATTCAAAATTCGAGTGGGCCCACTAAACATACTTCGGGCTCGGGTTCGTTTATTTCTGAATTAACGAATTTTCCGTTACGACATAATTAAATCCAATTTAATTAAATTATTATACTTAGCAAAATTATTAATAAATTCGCTTGTGAGTTAATTCTAAATTAATTGTTCGCCCGAATTAAAATCCAATTTTAATTCTGCATTGAAATCTAATTTCAATTAATATATCGAATATATTATTTAATCGATTAATTCCAAATTAATCGTTCTCTCTCTCTACTATTCGAATTTTATCCCAGATAAATTCTTGCCGTAATTAATCCTAGATTAATTTTCTCTCTAGTCTAACAGTAGCCTTCTCATGCGCCAGCCAAAGGTTGAAGACGACCACGTAATCATCCATGTCAGCCACACATCGGCAGATCCAGTACAGCCAGCAGAATAGTCAGCTACCACGTTAGCATTTTGGTACAATCAGCAGAATAGTCAGCTACCACGTCATCATTCCGGTATAGTCAGTAGCACAATTAGCTGCCACATAAGAAAATCTGATACATTCATCACACACGTCAGTTTTTCCAGTACAGTCACGAAACACGTTAGCAATTCTGGTCCAGTCATCTGCCATGTCATCTGACACATCAGTTTTTCCAGTACAATCAGTTTCCACGTCAGTATTTCCATTCCAGTCATCTACCACGTCATCTGCCAAGTGTCAGAAACGTCAGCATACCTAGTAAATTCATTGAGCCCCCTAAAATCTCTGAAATTTATATTTTAGCCCTAAAAAATAGAAATTTATAAATCACTCCATGAGTCGGATTTGGACCAATGAAGAGTCAAATTCACCATTTTCGACCGTTTCGGACGTAACGGTGACCTCTGATTGGTGAAAAACAGCCTCGATTTTTTCTTATTTTCATTTTAAACTATAAACTTAAATGAAAATAGAAGATTCATCTTCTAGTGTAATAATCAAGCTGACTTTCATTGATGATGTTTCTGATGGAGTTGGTGCTTGGAGTGCCAATCCGATTTGTACATTTTATTATTTATGAATAAAATAACTATATTTTTCATTTCATACCTTTTAATGGTATTGTCATTATGCGTATTAGATTGATTTATAGATATGCTAAGAATGACATCAACCTTAGAATAGTTTTGACACTAGGTGTAAACTATTCTTAAAGTAAAAATATTCATATTCATTGGTTTTGGAATAAGGTCAAATTCCTATAACCTAAAAGACTAACACATATCGTATATTGGAATTAGAGTTCCAATGATTTAACCCGATGTACCATGAATTTTGGAAACTCGTATAGACTGTTGGAGTTTACTAAGGTCCCAAGGATCAATAATCAAGCATGAAACATAAGTGAATACAACGAGGGAGTTGCGGAATACTCACATCGAGCGGTTGAGCGACGCGAGAGGCAACAAAAATCAACTTTCTGCCTCCTTGGACTGCTCGGCAGTGGCAGTGAATTTCCTCACTATTTTCGGCCATTGGAGCTCCTTGAACAAGCTCCAAGCTTCGTCGAACGATTCCCGGCTCATGGGTGGACTTCCCTATCACCTTTGCATGTCTCTCGGAGTGCTAGCTCTCTTGATTTTGCCATAAAATCAAGCACTTTTTGCTTCCCTATTGCTCACGGTTTTTGCAGAAAACCAGAACAAGAACAGGCCTTGTTGGGCATGAGATGATGAGAGAAAAAGAGAAGAGAGAAAGATGGAATTGTGTAATGATTTTAATTGATTTCCAAAATCAATAACATATACCAAAACTTAAAATAATGATATTAGTCATTCAAGCTTTCAAAAGCTTTTCAACAACTCCCATCAAGTCACATCTATCAATCAAGTTGTCAAGTCACATCACTCAAAGTGACAAGTGATTTGACGCTTGATGCGATTGATGATTTGACGCTTGATTTGACTTGCGTGCCGCACTCGAATTCGAAATGCGAATGCGCTCGCAAATAATCCCGGGCTCGGGTTCGCTAATTCCAAATTAACGAATTTTTCATTGCGACGCAATTAAATGATTACGCCTAGGGAAATCAATATTCACGTCGCTAACGAATTAATTCTAAATTAACTCGTTCGCCCGAATTAAAATCTAATTTCAATTCTGCGTCAAAATCCAATCTCGTTTAATATATCGAATATATTAATTGAACTAGAATTGTGCTATCAAATATATATATATATATATATATGTAATTATGCTATCATGCTTCAATGTCAACTATATGCATCTCAGATGAATTACTAGCATATATAATTCATATGCACGTCGTGTATATTATATAAAACTTTAACATGCTATGCTTTTTAGAAGATACTCTCTGAAAACTCTTTCTGAAAAACTATTATCTGAAAGTTTCTTTCTGAAATTTCTTTGCTGAAAACTTTACTTTACTTTCTCTTTCTGGAAAAGCTCTTTCTGAAAACTGTATCTGAAGACTGAAAACTACAGTTGAAAACTGAGATCTGTATCTAAAAACTGAAAACTGTATCTCAAAACTGTAAACTGTATCTGAAAACTTTCTCTGAGTTCTAAAAACTGTTTTCTGGAAACCTGATATTTCAAAACTTTTTTTCTGAAAAACTGATATCTGAGTGTCTGCTGAAAAACTGACGCATGGAGGCGTTACGTATCGCCGTCCCCCCATACGCCCTAGATCCAGATATGCAAACCCATGACATTTGGGCGTTACGTATCGCCGTCCACCAAAGCATGCCATACCTACCCTGAAACTGGTGGTCTTGGGGCGTTACGTATCGCCGTCCCCCAAGCCACAAATTGGAACTGGGGGTGCGGATCTATGCTACCACCCAAGTTCAAACTGGAGATCAGGTACACGATCCTATGCCGCCATCCTATCTCAGAAACTAGGATCTAGGGGCGTTACGTATCGCCGTCCCCCTAGTCCTCTACATGTTCACATGTCTCTGTCCGTCAATTCCATCTCTATATCTCAAGTTACATACTGGGGTGAGGTTTTACCTCATGCTCCGAAAACCATAAAACTGTAATCTGTATCTTAAAACTGTAAAAACATTTCTGAAATACATTCCTTTCAAAAGAGAACACTTAAAACTTTTCTTTTAAAAGTATCTGCAACTTTTCTTTAAAACACTTTAAATTTCAAAAGCACTCTTAACTGTAACTCAATTTCTGAAAATCTTAACACATACATATGCATATGCATTTCTCATGCTTCTTTCTACTCTAGGCATGATTCCATCTATAATGATCTTATAAACTGTATGCTCTGAATATCAACAGAATGCTTGCTTAAACTAAAACATACTAAATTTATCATACATTCATACATGTCTATACTTATCTATACATGCACATATCCTTTATCATTCTTTTACTTTCTCATGTCATAAACTTACGTATGTCCTCATGCAATGCATATACTACTCATTCATACTCTCTGTCATCTTATATACATATATCAATACTTATGTTACTAAACACATGCACATATAAGCTCATTCTTGTATGAAATTCAACACTTGCATTTCATACTATTCTTATACACATACATGTTTAATCACGCCAAATTACATACTTACTAATTCATACTTATCTCTTCATATTATCGTTCTTATGCTAATACACACATTACATATTACTTGGTTAATTATACACTCACATGCTCATTATAGTTATGCATTTCACACAAGCTTTCTAGCTCTTTCTAGCATTCTTGCTTTTACACATAATTTTTTTTATCACTAATGTGTCTATGTTTATCTCATTTATAACTTTAATCCGATTCCCTAGGGTGTAGTTTCTACAACCCCCAAACCCAAGTCTCATTTAATAATAATCATAAACATGACATTATTCATATGTTCTATCTATATATATATACTGGTTTATACCTACATAAGTATCTTTTTACTTCTATATGCTCATGTTTATCTTTTGCTCATACCTCTGCTTGTAATTTCTTGTTCTTATCTATATGTGTATATAAATACACCTTCTTCTTTCTTCTACATTCATCTTTACAAATATCCACAGGTTTTATGCATATAACTATATACAACTTTATTATATTACTAGTTTCGAACATTATTAAATCTATCAAGTACTCACAGTATGAGTTACTTACGTGGCTTTGGGGACACTCCAAACCTGGACCCGATCTGTCAAAACAAATCATAAAATGCAATCAGAACCACTATTTGCTGAACTTTCTACTCATCTATAATAAACTTTTTGACTTTTCTGAAACATACGAATCCTCTCTGATTCTACCGTTCAAGCTTAAATACTCTAATATATGCTCGTATACTGTTCTAAATTAACTAGATGGTTCAGATTCTCATTTTACGCGTTTGCGGCAAATCTTGCGGAAAAGTTTCCGCAAACGCTACGGAAAGGTCTCAAACCCTCCGAACCTATCCAGAATGACTCATTTACTCTCGCAATATCATATTTATATCTCAACCAAGGCTACAGTCACCTAAGCTCAATCGCGCGAGAAACTCTGTTTTACCGGAAACTCGCTAATACTACCGGATCGATCAAATCTAATATGTTCTCACTCGAATTCTACGACAAGCATCGATTTAACATATTATATCATATCCAATTAAATTCATGTCAATTCGCTACACTACGGAACTACTGGAAACATCCGAATATAAAACTATAAACTTTAAAATAACAAATTCTAAACGGAGAGTCGTACCGAAATTCCGAGGCCATATTCGGACTCCCATCGGCCATACGAACGCGCTGGTGCCATAGGAATTCCGATCATCGTGGGCCCTTCTGACGCGGTTCTCGAAAAGTGATCAACACGAAAGTTGTTCGTCTCGGAAAAACGAGTCTGATGGTTCAAGAACCAACTCGATCGGAGTTCGTTTGCTTATTTCGTGCCCAAAACTGTAAACTTTACGCATTTTACGAAAATCGCGCAACTGACTTTTAACCCCAAGCGTTTTCCAACGTGACGAATATTCATAATCTATTATTCCAACCCATATAACATCACTTGAACTCTTATTCTTCATTATCATCATGCTCCAAGACTATAACATCAGTCCGAGAATCTCCTAGAATAGTCTCGAAAATCTGGGATATTACAGAAATAATGTGAATACAAAAGAAAAGTATAGCGGAATATACTTACAATGATCGGAAGAGAGGATGTGTTGATAATAAAAACTTTCACTTCCTTGAAAGTCTCCAAGCTTTCTTTGAACAAGGTTGAGCTCCAAGCTTGAGTGATATGAGATTCCAAGCTCAATGGGAAAGGTTTCCCTATCACCTATGTATGAATCTTCAAGTGCTAGCTTTGGAAATTTTGCTACAAAATTTCAAAGTTCTTCCTTGTAACTCTCGGCAATGAGAGCTTTTTGGAGAGGGAGAGAATCAGTTTTTGGGGGAGAGAGAGAGAGAGAGGAAGTGAAAAATAATGTTGACTTGTATTTGATTTCCAAAAAAAAAAAAAATCAAATAATGATATATAAAATATTTGGTAATAAGTCCATCACCTTTCAACTTGTGTGTTTTACAAGTTAACAACCACCCACCAAATTCCATCAACTTAAAGTTGATTAAAGTGACTAGGTGATGTGACTTGTGGGCCCCACTTAATTCAAAATCTGAGTGGGCCCGCAAACACATTCCGGGCTCGGGTTCGTTAATTCTGAATTAACGAATTTTTCGTTGCGACGTAATTAAATCAAATTTAATTAAATAATTATGCCTAGAAAAATTACTATTAAAGTCGCTCGCGAATTAATTCTAAATTAATTTGTTCACCGGAATTAAAATCCAATTTTAATTCCATTATGAAATCTAATTTCATTTAATATATCGAATATATTATTTTATCGATTAATTCCAAATTAATCGTTATCTCTCTTTTATTTGAATTTTATCCCAGATAAAATCTTGTCGTAATTAATCCTAGATTAATTTTCTCTCTCATATAATTAATCCTAGATTAATTATGTGCGAGTCATACATCATCGATGAATCTTTGGGAAGCGACCCATGAGATCCCTGGATATGTTGGCAGTAAATCTGGTCGTCGGACTATCCGAACACGTGCGTACCTCGTACCATATTTTTACCGATTTACGAGACATGGTTGGCTTCTAGCAAAACGCCATGCCTACCCAATTCTCCAGAAATATTCTTAAAGGAATATATAATCTATAACAGGCGTAGTATACATAGTATTGCGTATTGCGATCCAGTATCTGATGTCACAAGCAAGGCCTGGGGCTGGAATAGTGTATGCCCCGTACGAAGCATATATCGGATCACAAGCAACTAGTCTCTATAATCGGATAATCATGACCTTGTCATATTATCCCGATAGTTGCAACATAATAGAGAATCGGTTATGTATCCATGCGTGATCATCATCTCCATATGACTGAAGTGATACTTTCGTCTTTACATCACACCCAATACACTACGATTCTCAATAAACCCAGAAGAGGCATACACAGAACCTGTTAAAGTCCCGGACGACCAAAACCAAAGCGTATTGATTATCGCAAGTACTAGAGATGCAAGTCTCATGTTAAGACCAAATACACCTACCCTGAAGCGGATTCCCATAGACACATAGTCATACTACCAATGGGACTCCACGGGGTCTATCCAGAGCGAAGCTGTTTCCGTACCATCGGTAAACACAACCTCCTATCACACTTGCATAAGTATCAAATACTTAAATATATGAGAACTATGCTGTTACGCTTCCATAACACACACAAGTGCAATACTAGTCTATTCTGCATTATCGATGTCCAGTCTCGATAATACTACGACTAGGGATATTTAATGATTAAACCTTTGTGGATTGATATTGTCTCATATCTTATAATCCGGAACTAATCATAAGGACATTTATCATTTATATATATATAAGTAATCTAATTACAAAAATGATAAAATACAATTTCCATTGTCACATAGTTAATTTGTACAAAAACCACAATGTCTTTTACAAATAGTGACACTATGGGTCATAATTGTCCAACATGTGGCTTAGTGGTGGCTGGGCACTTATAATGGAACGACGGCAACGAAAGTATGGCTGAGTTTAAAGGAGAGCGAAAAGATGAATAGTGG